>SJYA01001516.1:837109-865110 GCA_006410615.1 Neotragus moschatus
TGGTAGGCTGCAGTCCATGGGGTCACGAAGAGTCGGGCACGATTGAGTGACTTCACTTTGACTTTTCACTTTCATGCATTGGAGAAGGAAATGGCAACCCACTCCAGTGTTCTTGCCTGGAGAATCCCAGGGGCGGGGAAGTCTGGTGGGCTGCCATCTCTGGGGTCGCACAGAGTCAGACACGACTGAAGCGACTTAGCAGCAGCAGCAGCAGCAGCAGCAGCAGCTCCCAAGTTATAACCCATCACTTCCACCATATGCTATTCATTAGAAGCAAATCATAAAACCCAAACCACACTTGTGGATGGGAGGAGATACATGGCAGGGATTAAATGCCATCTCTTAATGAGATTGGTAAGAACCTGTGAACATTTTCTAAAACCACTAGATATCACAATAGCATATACCAAAGATACTGTAGGTATTAATATACGATTGAAGAGCTTAGGGAAGACTTTACATTGAAACTTGACCATCACGAAGCAAGGTGAAATCTCCCAAGCATACTGTGCTCTACACAAAGAAAAAGCAGGTTCACAGAAGAGGGCTAGTTCTCAAGGAATCTATGAGAAGATGGCCCAGAGGGGTAATACTATACAGAGAATGGTGAACCCAGTGGACACAGTTATCTGATAAAAGGAGGGGCATACCTGGTTGGGGGCAGGGATGTATCAAGTCTAGATGAAATATCTGTCGGAATTATCCATTTCCTCTGGGTAGGAGATGCCTTCTGGGAATGTAGAGTCCTAGGCATGATGATTTCAGTAAACCTAAAGAATCACCTCCACTTAAGATCAACTAATTGCTAACCTTTGGGTACCCAGCAGTGTCTTATGAGTGCTGGTAATATGACTTGGGCCTGAGCATTTCCAGACCTGCAGAGCTAAGGACTAGATAGACTCATGAACACAGAGGTCCCACCCTGCAGAGCAATCACTGCCTTGAGTGATCCCCTTATCTCACCATGCCTTTTGTTATTGCAGACCCCCTTCTATAAAAATTCATGTATCATTTCCATGCTGGCACCACTAAAAGCAAGCTGGGTCACTGGCAGGATTACTGAAGCCACCTGGGAAAACTCAGCCAGGGTTCTCACTCATTCTGTGTCTGCTCAAACCAGCACAATCTGATCTGGAAACATGGCCTCAAAATGGGCCATCAGTGTTTCTGTTGGTACACAGAGGATCCAGTCTTCATCAAGTCAGACTAAGTGATTTTCCTTGAATAGATTGTCCAAGACATTTACCCAGTGAATAATAAACCATTCAGGTTCTTTGTATATAAAAATTTTTTTAAAACAACTTCAAAAGAATTCATGCAATAATAGGACACAGTTTATGACACAGAAAATACTGCAAACAACCCAAATGTTTAGCAATATGGGACAGCAGCATTAACTATGTTCCAGCCACACAGTTGAATACGTTAGCTGCACTGACCTTTCTGCCACGATGGAAATATTCTACTCTGTCCAGTATGGTAGCCTCTAGTCACATGCAGCTACTGAGCACTTGAAATGGTGCTAGCCAAGGAGTTAAATTTTAATTTTATTAATTTTAGTTTAAATAACCATCTGCGGCCCGTAGGCTATCTTAATGGACCCTGCTCCTCAATACAAGGATATCACATGAACTCCAAGATAGATTGTGGAATAAAAAAATAAGATGTCAAAAGTATAAAGTATGNTGAGCACTTGAAATGGTGCTAGCCAAGGAGTTAAATTTTAATTTTATTAATTTTAGTTTAAATAACCATATACGGCCCGTAGGCTATCTTAATGGACCCTGCTCCTCAATACAATGATATCATATGAACTCCAAGATAGATTGTGGAATAAAAAAATAAGATGTCAAAAGTATAAAGTATGTTACCTTTTGCGAATGAAAGGAAGAGAAGTAAAAATAAGTATTAATACTTACATTTGCATGAATTTTCACATAATTAGTGAAAGAATAAATGAAAAAGGGTAAAGGGAACAGGATGGATGTGGATGGAATGAAAGTGAGACTTCTCAGTGTATATGTTTTAATATTATTTAGATTTTAAAACCATACAAATGTATTACCTACTCAATAAAAAGAACAAACCAAAACAAAATAAAAATTTTAAGATAAAAAATCCATGTGAAGATACACTTAGCATATGAGTGTTAGGAATAGATCTTTCTCTGAGTTCTCATAGATTTCCCGCTATCAGATAAGGCAAGATAAATAAATCATCATGTTTCTTTTTGCCTTGGTTGCCTGGAAGGGCAAAGCAAAATGTAATGTTTAGCTACAGTCTCTTCCATTTATCTAGATTTCTACTATAACACCTCCCCACAGTCCTACCTTTTACCTGGTTTTTGTTCATTTATCTTTCTTACTGACTTTTACTGTAAGCCTCTTTTCTGAGGCAAAATAGTAAAAATAATAATAATAATAAATAGAAAATACCTGATTAAGAAGNGACAGTTGGATGGCATCACAGACTCTATGGACATGGGTTTGGGTGGACTCGGGGAGTTGGTGATGAACAGGGAGGACTGGCATGCTGTGGTTCATGGGGTCGCAAAGAGTCATGCACGACTGAGTGACTGAACTGAATTGAAAGAGGGTATTGTTCTAATACTATTCATTACTCACTCCCATGCACAAATTAAATCCGTTTATTGAGAGAATATCACAGATAACATAAATATGACTGTTTAAACTAAGTTGTACTAATTTGAGTATATTCCAAATCATGATGCTTAGTCAAATATTTTCTTTCAGTTGGATTTTTTTTTACTTCCTGATGTAATGTTAACAGAAATGATATCATTTTTGCATCATACAGATGAATGGATTGAGAAATAAAGGAAGAGAAAAAACAAGTACAAGCAGAAATCTATGTGTTAACATAGGTTTGTGTCCATGCCTTTTAGGATATGAAACTATTAAAAAACATCCACATCAAATGAAAACATGATCTCACTGAAGTGAGGCTTTACTCTAGGCAATAGCAAGAAAAGAATCTTAAGGTAGTAGTCAATGAAGAAATATAGACTAGGCTTTCACTAATTTCGAGTTGAATGAGGCATTTGGCTGAGAAATGATACAGAAAAACATCTGATATCCCTCTGGATATAAATATAAATAATCAGAACCCTCAAAAAGTCTCATTCTTTATTTAATGACATATACAAATATAAGCTATATGGAGACACATTAGGAGGAAAAAGGAAATTAGAGTTTTAGATGATAAAAATGTTTCGAAATAGTAAGATAGGTATAGGTAAATGACTTGAGTGAAACTGGTTAAAAACTACTTTAAATTTTTATGTTGAGACATCCACAAAACTATAGATTACCTTCAACATTCCTGGTGTACATATATCCCCTCCCTCTTGAATCTCCATCTCACCCCACAATTCTATCCCTTCAGGTCATCACAGAGTACCCTTCTAGTTTTAATAGGAAGTATTAAACTAACTGTGTGTTTAGAGTAGTCATCTAAAACATATTTTGGTTGATATTTGTAAGGAAATAAATTTAAATGTATAAACTAGACATGGAATTTTAAAACAAAAAAATTACCAACTGATATTTTCAGTTCGTAATTTTTTTAAAAATTTATATTTTTATTTCAAAATTTTTTAATCAAAATAGCAGCAGCACATTCTGCTAAAGAACTGAATGAATTGCTAAATTTATCTGTAACATGAAAATTCTAAGATAAAAGAGAAGTAAATATTTAAATATATATTAAAACTTATGATATCATTGAAATAGTGAAAAATAATGCCATAAAATAACAAAAAGAAAACTAAAATTTAAAATATGATAATTCTACCATTTAAATATTAGGGGAAAAGCACCATTATTTAATAAATAATGTTTTACAATCAGCAAAAACAAGACCAGGAGCTGACTGTGGCTCAGATCATGAATTCCTATTGCAAAATTCAGACTTAAATTGAAGAAAGTAAGGAAAACCACTAGGCCATGCAGGTATGACCTAAATCTAATCCCTTATGATTATACAGTGAAAGTGACAGGTTCGAGGGATTAGATCTGACGGACAGAATGCCTGAAGAACTATGAGATTTGTAACATTCAATAAATGAGACTGGTCAATTGGTTATTTGGAAAACTACTGTATTACATTCCTAATTCAAATCTTATATGGAAACAAATTCCACAAGGAAATTTAAGAGTAGGAAGGGGGCGACATAAACATTTTATAAGAACAGGTGAATATTTATCACTGAGCATACACATAGCTGGAGAAGAAAACGGCAACCCATGCCAGTATTCTTGCCTGGAAAATCCGATAGATGGAGGAGCCTGGTGGGCTACAGTCCGTGGGGTCACAAAGAGTCAGACATGAGTGACCAACTTCACTTTAACTTTTCACTTTCATACACATACACACACATACATACAAACCCCGATGATCACATAGTAAGCTCCTGAACTCCTCTCTGCCCTGTGATAAACCAAACCTATAGCTACACATGGAGCATTTTCCCGGGCAGGGGGTGGGGGTGGGGAGAAATCCAGAAACAAGCTGAGTGATTCCTATACATTGGTCAAACAAGAAAACTTTTTGGTCAAACAGAAAATTTTTTTAATATTCTAAATTTTATATAAACAAGGGCAAGCAGGAATATATATTCAGGCTTGTTTATATATAAATAAGACCTCTGGAAAGAAACACAAGATACAGGAAATGTTTACTTCCACATAGGGTATGGATATGGGGTAGAGGCAGGACCATGGTGGCAGGGGTAATTTCACTAGCACTCACTTTTATATATTTAATTTTGGAAGCAATATGTCTGAGTTAATTCCAAACTTAACAACTACTCTACACACACACACAACACTCATTCTACAGACCAAGTACAGTTATTTAAATACTGTGAAAAAAAATAACTGATGTACACTAAAATAATTTACATTTTTGTTCAATAATTTTACTGGAAAAGTACTGATACTAGAGAATTTTTAAATTAAATCACTACCATAAAATAACTATCCACAAGAAACTAAATTATGAATTTAAATAGACCAAATAAATCTTCACTCTTAAAGCAGTAAATAGGAAGGTATTCTATATTGTTTCCTTTTTAATAAAACAAAGCAAGACAACAGAGAATAAACCAGGACTACTTTTACTGGAAAAAAATTATTTGGGATGCCTTTTTCTATTTTATCATTTCAAGACAAAAAAGGTGATATTGCTAACACAATATTTTGTCAATGATATACTGTGATAGAAATACACTATATTGGTGATATATTAGGTCATCCTCTGACAGTAATTTTTCAAAAATCCCTGAGGCTATTACTTAAATAGAAAAAAGTAAATGATATTTAGTTTGAACTCTGAAGGGAGATCAACAATAAAATATATTATTTTAATCTATGTTCCATAAGTGAGATGTAATCTATTCCTATTAGCCTCAGGTTTCTTTCCTTCCCTCCTCCAGCTCCATAAACAAAGCAATATAACTGCATTATACACCTTTTTCAATAGAAACTTAGATTTCCAAAGGGTATTTAAACCACAATTCATTAAATAGCTTTATTTTACCAGTTCTCCCAAGGCAGGGAACAAAAGGGGTAGAGATACTTCCTGTAAAATAATTACAAACCTTACTAACCAATACAAGTATCATTTTTACTTCTAAGTATAACTTTCAGTGATTCATTTGATCCTGTGTTAATTATATACATATTATATATATACTTAATTTTAAGTAATAAGGAAGAGGCTTCCTTGAACTACATGTTTTAAACATCCTTTTAATCTGTTGCTATCATTTTATCTGCTGTATTTCTTTCCATAGCATTTGTCACTAACTTCAAGTGTCAAATAGTTATTATTTAGTATTTTTTTACAAGGATATAGTTCTCTGTTACCTAGTATAGTGAATGAAACTTTAGTAAAATATTTGTTAAATGAAATCATTATCACTTCATATTTGTATACATGACAGATATACATCAATCTAAAACCTTTATGGAATTCTTCTTTTGTGCAGAAACTAATATGATCACTCTGAACAAGTGAATAATAGAAAATATACATTTATGACTTTCAGTTTAACACAGCAAGGTTATATATATCAAAAAAACAATCAGAGCAATAATACACATTGTGCTTGATGAAAGCAGGTGGCATCTGTAATTCCAAAATGAAACATAAGAAATAGGAAACAAAGGGAAAAACAATAATGACTTAGCAGAAAAGAGTGCAAAGCTAAGTGCTTACAGAGAAGGGTAACAAAGAGGCTAGAGAGTCAAGCAAAGGCAGGAACCTTTAGACAAGGACTCTACTCAGTCTATTTAAGGAGCGGTTCTCTACTCAGTCTATTTAAGGAGCGGTTCTCTACTCAGTCTATTTAAGGAGCAGTTAGGTTTGAAAGTCCTTGTTTCCATTTTGTTTTCACGAATAGAAAAGTTGTAAGATAAAATGTCTAAAGAAATTCAACAATAGAGGCTCTAACCCAGGGACCCCATTATGGAGTAGGGCAAAGTGAGGTTCCACACTACAAACAAATGAATTAAGCAGTAGTCTACAAACTGAATGGATGAGACACCCGACCCGATCCCTGCAAATCCTTTTCTTCTAATCAGCTCTGGAACACAGAAATTAGGCTTATATCTCTAGAAGTTCATATCTGTTCATTCTCTGCAGAGAGAAAAGACCTAGAGACATCAACATTTGGGAAACCCCAATGAAAAAGGTGCTTCCCCCGTGACTCAGTGGTAAAGNTCCATGGGGTTGCAAAGAATGAGACATGAGCAACTGAACTGAACTGAAATAAAGGTAATGGGTTATTCCCCACAGAATGTCACCATGTCACTCATCTTGTCTTCTTGTCCCCATTTCCTTTACTGTAATTCACAAAAGAGTGGCCCTGGGGGAGTGTTCATGGTAGCTTTATGACCTTAAGAAAGTCACTCGCCTTCTCTAGACCTCAGCTTCAACTCAAAGATAGGGTTGAAAATATCTGCCTCAAGCCTAGAGGACCTATAGGAGCCTATGTGAGACTTCAGGTGAGTAAGCAAAATATGTCAGGGCCACCCTGTGAGTTAGGGACAGGGAGACTCAGGCTAGCTGATTGAAGACCTCCAGAGCATGCTCCCCACTTGGTGCCTGGCTTCCTCATCCCCTTGAAGACTCACAGCAACACAAGAAAAGGGAGTGATTTATCTTCATCCCCCAGCAGCCCTTCAGAGCCACTGGGACCATCAACTCAACGGGACATTCTCAAACTATTGGCCGGGAGATGGTTGTTTGGTTGGGAGGAGGTCAGGGTCATAGGCTTGGGCTGTGCCCATCAGACAGGTCTGCAGAGCATAAAAGTGTTGCAGCGCACAATGGAATCTCTTCCCTTAAAAGAAACACATAATGGAAACGAAGCTTAAAATTTTAACTTGACAATAAAGTAGCCGACCCTTGCTCCTCTGTGGAGAGGGTATCGCGATCAAAGATTCCCAGCTGCCAGAGTCCCATGCTCCAGTCAGAGAGTTCAAGGCCTGGCCACTAGGGATGGCTGCCCCAGGGGCCGTGTTATCAGCCCTTGCCACACAGAATGTCCTGGGAAAGTTGGNGTAGCCGACCCTTGCTCCTCTGTGGAGAGGGTATCGCGATCAAAGATTCCCAGCTGCCAGAGTCCCATGCTCCAGTCAGAGAGTTCAAGGCCTGGCCACTAGGGATGGCTGCCCCAGGGGCCGTGTTATCAGCCCTTGCCACACAGAATGTCCTGGGAAAGTTGGGGGCAGGAGACACTTCCACCCCCAAAGGGACCTCGGCAAGGAGGAGTCACCACCTTGGACTCCAGCCCAAGAGTCAAAGAAGGGTGTCCTGTGAGCAGTGTCAGGGGCCAGCAGGAGAACCTGCAGGCTGGGCGGTTCGGGTCAGGATGAGTTCACAAGGGCACATTTGGCCAAGGCCAGGCTGTTGGGCATAGGTATGGCCACTTTGCCATCAATTTCTCCAAAACTGGTTTAACATTCTGCAGGATACTCAATCAGCTGTGGTGGGAGGCATGGCAGCTGCTGTTCCTCTTTGTAAAGACACCAGGAACAGAGCTGGTTTTGACCCTACCTGTGGCATGTTGGTGGTGGTGGGTTTCTCTGCCTCTCTAACCCCTGCCTTGCCCCTCTTATCTATGGTCAGCAGGAGAGTGGAGTCTCAGATCCAGCCCTGATGGTTCTCAAAGCCCACCATCTCCCTTCTACAGCAGAGGTCCCCAAGCTTCAGGACCTAATGCCCATGATCTGAGATGGAGCTGATATAATCACAACAGAAATAAAGTGCACAATAAATGTAATATGCTTTAATCATCCTAGAAACATCCCCTCCCCTCTTCCATGAAACTGGTCCCAGGTGCCGAAAAGATCGAGGGCCACTGCTCTACAGGACAGAGGCACCGGGGGCAAATTGTCTTCAGGCCCCTCCTCCTCTCTGGGCCTTTCTCCAGCCTCGGGTGGCCAGAGTCCCCTGGTAAAGAGAACCCTCCTCCTTCCCCACCTAGTCCCTACCCCCGGTTAGGGAGAAAGTATCAGACAATAAACCCATTCAGGCTGAGGAGTTTTGTGGATTTAAAGAGGACAGTTTTACAAGGGGGAGATGAACAAGAATGATATTTAAGAAAAAAATGGCCTAATTAGCTGTGTGGCTTTGGGCTTTTTAGCCAACCTCACTGAACCCCAATATCTTCATATATACTGTGGGGACTAACACTATTTTTGCCTTAAGGATATAATGATTAAACATGGGAAATGCCCAGAACATAATAGGAATCTATATACTTAGCATCTCTATCATCAGATCCACCACACTGATTTTAAGCTTTCTGCATTTACCCATGGAAGAAAGGGCTGTCTCTCCTCTGAAGAGCTTTTTTAACAAGTGTGCCCATTTTTAACAGGGTAGCAGTAATTAGGGTCTGGGAAAGACATCAGGGACAGCAAGACTCTGAGAGGCTCCCACTTCTAGCTCAACCCAAAAAGGAATCTGAGCGTAGACAGAGGAGGCAACCTGGACTAGAACAGCCTGTGTAGTTTAATCAAAGCTCCTGATGCCAGTGTCTCTCTAAATTTCCAACAAACCATTTATAGCTGCCGAGAAGAATGCATACTGCCAAGAGGCTTAGATATGCATATGGAATTGGCTCTCTGCCAGTAGGACATTTCTTAGAATACACTTGTGTTCACATAAAAATTGCTGCAGATTCTTCTATTCTATGTCCAAATATACACGTATTTAATTAAATTTTTTTTTAATGTGTGTTAAGTTGCTTCAGTCATGTCTGACTCTTTGCAAACCTATGTACCATTGCCCACCAGGCTCCTCAGTCCATGGGGATTCTCCAGGCAAGAATACTGGAGTGGGTTGCCATACCCTTCTCCATGGGATTTTCCTGACCCAGGGATCAAACCCACGTCTCTTGCATTGCAGGCTGATTCTTTACCAACTGAGCCACCAGGGAGGCCCAAATATGTATGTATTTAATTTAAAATTGAAAAAACTAAACAAAACACCCAAACCAAAAAACAACCACCATGTCTCCCTGCCCCCATACAATCTTCAAGCTGGCACTTTGAGAAGACACAGTGTGTTCAGACTATGGCTTTTTGCTCTGGCTGTATCTACCACAGACCCCCTCCCATGCCTGTGCAATTCCAATCTGACAGCATGGCTCAGAACAAGGATATGAATCTAGGTGACCCCACCATCTGCCTTAGTTCCTCATGCCTGACCTGACCTGCTCAACCAGTGCCCACACCCCATCCACAGTATAAATAAAACTCAGCAGAATCACACACATGTGTGCAAACTGAGAAGCCTGAACCACTGTTAGGGGAGGAAATGGGGCTTGAAAGACCTAGTAGGCATGGGTGCCATATTAGCCTGGGGTCTTATGTGGGAAGCAATAGAAACTGACTCTGGGTACCTTACCCAGAAAGTACTTTGTTGGAAGATGAGAGGCAACAGAGAACTCGAAGAAAGACTGAAGCCAGAATGTCAGGTAGGACAGCAGTTTCAGGAATCCAGGAAACAGACGCTAGGGTACAGTCACTGGAACTGAGATAAACAGACCCCAGACATTTTCTGTTTTGGTATCAACTGCTATCTCTTGCTCAGAGAAGGCAATGGCACCCCACACCACTACTCTTGCCTGGAAAATCCCATGGACAGAGGAGCCTAGTAGGCTGCAGTCCATGGGGTCGTTAAGAGTCGGACATGACTGAGCGACTTCCCTTTCACTTTTCACTTTCATGCATTGGAGAAGGAAATGGCAACCCACTCCAGTGTTCTTGCCTGGAGAATCCCAGGGCCGGGGGAGCCTGGTAGGCTGCCGTCTCTGGGGTCGCACAGAGTCAAACACGAGTGAAGTGACTTAGCATCAGCAGCAGCAGCTATCTCTTGCTAGGACAGAGTATTTAATCAGCCTAAATACTGGGTGACACAGCTCATCCTCTGGCCAGAGATGATGGGGTCCCTTGATGGCCAATCCCATCAAAATGTATCAGATGAAAGACAGGTCAATCACTAAGGCAAAACTGTGGCGCTATTTCCAGAAGAGTGGGCACTGAATCCAGTTCCCAGCTATCTGCATCAATGGACCCTAGAGAATATTGTGCTTAGTAAAGTCAGGCAGAGAAAGACAAATATACTCTCTGACATCACTCCTATGTGGAAACTAATAAATAATACAAATGAATCTGTATTCAGAACAGAAACAGACTCACAGACATAGGAAGCAAACTTACAGTTACCACGGGGAGAGGGAAGGGAGGGACCAATTTGGGGTATGGGATTTATAGAAATAAACTACTATATATGAAAAAGCTAAGCAACAAGGATTATTGCATAGCACAGGGAATTATACCCATTCTCTTGTAATAATCTATCAATATAACGGAATATAACCTGCAAAACTACTGAATCTCTATGCTGTACACCTGAAACTAACATGATACTGTAAACCAACTACATGTCAAACAAACAAAATTATCCATGATGGATCCTACAACTTGTCTCCAAAGCCAGCCTGGTTGTCCCCAAGGGACTCACAGGTCCTCTCTAAGGAGAGTCTGCTGTCACCAGATCACCAGCATCAGCAGCCACCTCTGAGTGTTCCCTTCTCAAGACACAGAGCCTTTCACCCCGAGCAAGAAGGCCCAGGACGAAGTACCTGGGCAAAAAGGCTCCAGGGGAGAGGAAGCCCATCTGGAGAGAACTTAGTCCTCACCAAGATGAACTACAACCACAATCATTCACGGGAAAGGGCTACAAGGAGACAGGGTAGGGGATGTGCCCACAAAGGGAGACCCAGACAGAGAGGCTGGGCTCCGATACGGAGCCCAACTACCTTCATTATTTGGCCAAAGGTGGGTGCCAGCCAAGAGGTCTTCACCCCGAGGAGTCTGGAGACAGGCCTGGTTTGTCAGCCAGAGTCTTCTTCCTGCAATGCCCAAAAAAGAGGTATAAGCTGGTGGCCCAGTGGCTAAGACTCCATGCTCCCAATGCAGAAGGACCAGATTCCATCCCTGGCAAGGGAACTAGATCCCGCATGCTGCAAATAAGAGTTCGCATGCTGCAACTGAGACCCGGTGCAGCCAAATAAATTAAAAAAGAAAGAAAGAAAGAGATAAGTAAACAAAGAAACTCACAACACCACCACTAGAAATGCAATATACACAGCATGCTTATAAAACTTTCAAGTAGCACAGAACTATACAGAGTACAAAATTAAAGTCTGTAGAATGACTCTCCCAAACATGGGCCCCATTTTATGGAATATCCAAGTCCTTGCTTCCCGCTTCTCAGTGGACACCACAAGGAGTCCCGAGGGTGAAGGAACAGAGGGGACTAGGTAGGGAAACTCCAAGTGCCCTTCCAGCTCAAACAGAGCTGAGGGGAAACCAGGGCAGCCCCCCACCACACACCCAATCCCCTGCACAGTGGCTGCACCCTGGGTACCCAGGCAATAAGGAGGTGGTGAAGGAAAGGGGAGGCTGGGAGAGGGGCTGGGAGTGAGAGGATTAAAGTCCCCTTTACTCCCCCATTCCACCCATTCTACTCCCTCCCAGAGGTAGCAACTGTTACCCACATTTCCTTACTTGCTTATATATGGCAGATAATCACACGAGAAATCGACTAGGCGTCATTTTCCTGCAGACATCTCATGAAAAGGCAGGAGACCTATTTCACTCCTCATCTTCTCAAGTAAGCAAGTCCACTTGGAGCNCCTGCAAAACTACTGAATCTCTATGCTGTACACCTGAAACTAACATGATACTGTAAACCAACTACATGTCAAACAAACAAAATTATCCATGATGGATCCTACAACTTGTCTCCAAAGCCAGCCTGGTTGTCCCCAAGGGACTCACAGGTCCTCTCTAAGGAGAGTCTGCTGTCACCAGATCACCAGCATCAGCAGCCACCTCTGAGTGTTCCCTTCTCAAGACACAGAGCCTTTCACCCCGAGCAAGAAGGCCCAGGACGAAGTACCTGGGCAAAAAGGCTCCAGGGGAGAGGAAGCCCATCTGGAGAGAACTTAGTCCTCACCAAGATGAACTACAACCACAATCATTCATGGGAAAGGGCTACAAGGAGACAGGGTAGGGGATGTGCCCACAAAGGGAGACCCAGACAGAGAGGCTGGGCTCCGATACGGAGCCCAACTACCTTCATTATTTGGCCAAAGGTGGGTGCCAGCCAAGAGGTCTTCACCCCGAGGAGTCTGGAGACAGGCCTGGTTTGTCAGCCAGAGTCTTCTTCCTGCAATGCCCAAAAAAGAGGTATAAGCTGGTGGCCCAGTGGCTAAGACTCCATGCTCCCAATGCAGAAGGACCAGATTCCATCCCTGGCAAGGGAACTAGATCCCGCATGCTGCAAATAAGAGTTCGCATGCTGCAACTGAGACCCGGTGCAGCCAAATAAATTAAAAAAGAAAGAAAGAAAGAGATAAGTAAACAAAGAAACTCACAACACCACCACTAGAAATGCAATATACACAGCATGCTTATAAAACTTTCAAGTAGCACAGAACTATACAGAGTACAAAATTAAAGTCTGTAGAATGACTCTCCCAAACATGGGCCCCATTTTATGGAATATCCAAGTCCTTGCTTCCCGCTTCTCAGTGGACACCACAAGGAGTCCCAAGGGTGAAGGAACAGAGGGGACTAGGTAGGGAAACTCCAAGTGCCCTTCCAGCTCAAACAGAGCTGAGGGGAAACCAGGGCAGCCCCCCACCACACACCCAATCCCCTGCACAGTGGCTGCACCCTGGGTACCCAGGCAATAAGGAGGTGGTGAAGGAAAGGGGAGGCTGGGAGAGGGGCTGGGAGTGAGAGGATTAAAGTCCCCTTTACTCCCCCATTCCACCCATTCTACTCCCTCCCAGAGGTAGCAACTGTTACCCACATTTCCTTACTTGCTTATATATGGCAGATAATCACACGAGAAATCGACTAGGCGTCATTTTCCTGCAGACATCTCATGAAAAGGCAGGAGACCTATTTCACTCCTCATCTTCTCAAGTAAGCAAGTCCACTTGGAGCCCTGGAGGACCAGGGCTCACTCCCCCGTTGTCCTCCTCCATAGAAAGGAAGTTCTAAAGGGAAGGAGAGCTGTTTACTTTCTTCAACTTCTCCCACACTTAAGCAGGGCTTGGAATATAGTAAGCACTCAATTTTTTTGAGTAAATGCAATTTCTTCTCTCTTCTCAGATGAAGATAGCAGTCCCTCATAACAATACCTCCTCCTTGTCCTAATTGATCAAGTTTGATTGAGTTACTGGTCTTGGTCTTGCCACTCAACGACTCCCAGTTGGAGCCCATGTTCTTGCTCGTGTACCCTGAGATAGGGGAGTACATGATGGGAGCTGGAAAAACAAGGCTAAGCTCATTAGGTTTAGAGACAGAGGACCTCCGTGTGTGTTCCTGCTCCTCAGCCACTAGGTCACTAGCTGTGGGCTGGAGAGAAGTGGTGGATAGCATGGGGAATCACCCAGAGCCCTCTCCAGGGCTGAAGCCCACCTTCCCTAGCAGCTGGAAGTGCTGAAGGCTGATGGCTCTCAGCTGAGTCACCTCAAGGACTTGTCTCGGCTGAGAAGGCCCGCCTTTCTCAAGCCCAAGGACCGCCTCCATGAAGGAGTACAAAGGCTTAGCCCCTACTTGTCAGGAGGGACAACACTACAGAGCCAGCTGAGCTCCAGAACAGCCTGCATGATGCCCTCAGCCTCTGTGCCCAGTCCTGCCTTCTTCATTCCCTGTGGGTGCCAGTCCTGCAAAGGCTTCCCCTGCCGGCCTCTCTGCTGCACAGCCTGATTCTCAGGGTACCCAAAATACAACAAGAGGCCACACATATTCCCTCTGTTCCCGGGCTCATTAGCTATGCAACCCAGGTATTAAAGAAGATGGGTTTTGAAGTCAAACAGATGTAGATTTTAATCCAAGTCCACCACTTGCCAACTCTGTGTTAATGGGTGATGTATTTAACCTTGCTGAGACTTTGTTGCCTCGTCTGTATAATGGGGTGGAAGAGATAACTCTAGTGCCCTACGTCACATACCCTCCACTGGCCTGTGATGTCGGCTGTAGCTGTGGGGCACAGTTTCATGGGAGCTCAGCCTCACCTGGGCTGCAGTGTCCCACCGTTTGTTCTTTACATCCTTCCCTTTGGAGGGGACGTCCTCAGGCCCCTTGACCTCTATATGCTTCACTGATGTCTTGGGCCCTAAATCTAGATAGGATTTATATCCTCCCCTCTAGAGTAAATGCGTCATACTTGTTACTTCTTCCTCAACTGGTCTCATTAACATGGGGTCGTTGGTATGGGGCACTCTCCTGTGATGCTCTGTGGAATGTCCAGATGACCCAGGTCCCTCCAACTCCATGATGGTAGAAGGCAGGGGAGTTAACACAGCCCTGTTGCAAGACACTAATGTATCTTGTCCTCTGCTCCACGTGAATGGGCACTGCTTTGACCCTCCTTTCTAACGGGAATGGAAAAGAAAACAGAAAACAGATCAATAAAGAAGGAAAAAAAAAAAAAATCGATGGGCAGGCACCATGTAGTATTGGAGGTTATGTTGATCTGCTCCGGCAAAGATACCCTTCTTAGCAAAACAGCACCAACGGGGCTCCTGCTTGGTTAGCTTTGCAGTAGCCTACTCTCTTCAGCCATTTTATCCAGTTTCTGTACAGGCCTGATGGGTGAGTTAAATGGGAATATGACAGAGACCACCATTCCTGCATGTTTTTATCACTGAGGGTGGCACTGATTTCGGCTATTGCCCCTGGGATAGATACTATCTTGTATTTGATTTACCATCTTGGCCAGGGAGAGGGAGCATTTTAGAGGCTTCAGTTAGCCTTCTTTACTGTATTAGCTCTTATTCCACAGGCCAAGGAGCCCATATAGGGGGTTCTACCAGCTACCAAGTATTGTCTCTTCCAATACACACCCAGGAGCAGTAAGTAACCACACTGGACCCGGAAACTCACAGTGAACTGGAGCAAGGCCAGGGCTCCATTATTCCCCTTACTCTAATGGAGAAGGTGGTGGTGAGGGCACTTTGGGTCACCAGACCCTGTCAATTCACACTCAGAATCCCTGTCAATTCAAACCCTGGATTGTCAATTTAGACCCTGTGGCCAAAAATTCTGCTAAGTCCTTGGACAAGGACATTCCCCTGTCTCATGCTCAGTTACACAAGTAAATGGTCACAGGTTCTTTTTGGAAAGAACTTGGAGGGAATACTACTGAATTCAAATTTGTCATGATGTTCCAATGTCCTTTAGTCAATGGCTCAGGTCCAGAAACTGGTTAAGGGATCACAACATTTTACTAGGGGTGGCTGCCTTCAGCCCCCTGATCATCCATCCTTGATTTCTTTTGATTGTCTAAATTGAGTAATATACCCATCTAGGAACACTGTTTCTGCTTTATTGACTGTGCCAAAGCCTTTAACTGTGTGCATCACAATAAACTGTGGAAAATTCTGAGAGAGATGGAAATATCAGACCACCTGTCCTGCCTCTTGAGAAATCTGTATGCAGGTCAGGAAGCAACAGTTAGAACTAGACATGGAACAACAGACTGGTTCCAAATAGGAAAAGGAGTACGTCAAGGCTGTATATTGTCACCCTGATTATTTGACTNAGTTTGTGTTTCTTCCAGCCCAGCGTTTCTCATGATGTACTCTGCATAGAAGTTAAATAAGCAGGGTGAACAGAGTTACAATTTATCAAACCATCTCAGCAAGTTCTCATGAGAACTAAATGAGAGAAAATGCGGTAAGAGCTTAGCAATATGCCAGGTATGTAATGGTTTTCTTTGAAAAGTTACTGGGACTTCCCTGGAAGTCCAGTGGTTAAAGACTCAGTGTTCCCACCGCAGGGGGCGTGAGTTTGATCCCTGGTAGGGGAACAAAGATTCGTTATGCTACACGGTGTAGCCAAAAAATAACAAAAATTATGAAAACAAAAAGCGCCAGCAGATCTTGTGTCTGGTGAGGTCCTTTAAAAAAAAAAAGGTAACTATTACTGTTTTTATTTCCAATAATAACTATAGTTTCTATGTATATCATAATATTCAGCTGAACCATGTAAGTTATTGACATTTAATCACATTTGACCTACAGGTTTCATATGGCTCATCTGTTAATTAATAAGAATAATTAAATAATACCTGTTCTACCTACCTTGTAGATTTATTTGAAGATCTACTAGCAAGGGGCATATGTAAAAATGCTTTATAAAGTGTTCTATTAAAATGTCAACACACTAGATTATTGGTGTTACCTTTTACTACCACATCTAAGAGAATGGCTATGTTCAGGCTTCCCCAGCCAAGGATAATAAAGCTATCTTATTCCCTTTAAATACTTAAATTACAACTAACCTTGAACCCTACAGGCCCTTATGGGAACCCAGCCCCTGCAGAGTGTTCCAGCAATCTTGGAGAGCGCCTCAGTGCTAGGTTACACCAGCCCTAGAACTCCCTCTTTCTCTTCTTCCCCTCCAGCTTCTGCAGTGGTCCCACACCCTCTGTGCCTTCCCACCTGCCTGGGCATGACCACTCTCTGTGGATGCTTGCACCAAGGAGCCTTCCGCTGGCCTCCTCATAGCCTCTCCGCCCCAAGCATGGCCAGGGCCCTTTTCTCAATGCATCATACTTAACAGAAACCAGGCACAGCTTCTAGCATGAGCTGACAAAATTTCGGAGACCATGGAAGAAGAGTAAAACAAAGAGAAATACTCAAGACCATGATTGATATGGTTTTTCTCAGAGTCTACAGATCCCAGGCCATTACCCAGGTAATCTCACAAGGTCACTGACCTGGCTAGCCCTGGCTAGTTCTACACGGCAGGGTCCAGCCCAGCACCATCTCCAAGGTTTGCTTGGACTGTGCCTTCCGTCAAAGGACAGATGCAACTTTGTTTTTAGTTTATATTTATTTGGCTGTGCCAGGTCTTATCTGTGGCATGAGGGATCTCCATCTTCATTGTTGTTGTTTAGTCACTAGGTTGTGTCTCTTTGTGACCCCATGGACTGTAGCCTGCCAGGCTCCTCTGTCCTTGGGATTTCCCAGGCAAGAATATTGGAGTGGGTTGCCATTTCCTTCTCCAGGG
This sequence comes from Neotragus moschatus, assembly GCA_006410615.1. NCBI lineage: Eukaryota > Metazoa > Chordata > Mammalia > Artiodactyla > Bovidae > Neotragus > Neotragus moschatus. Next base: position 854,743 of record SJYA01001516.1, read on the forward strand.
GATCTTCCTGACCCAGGGATCAAACTTAGGTCTCCTGCATTGCAGGCGGATTTTTTTACTGCTGAGCCACTGGGGAAACCAATCTTCATTGTGGCGTGCTAACTCTTAGTTACAGCATGTGAGATCTAGTTCACTGACTAGGGTTCAAACCTGGGCCCCCTGCATTGGGAGCATGGAGTCTTAGCCACTGGACCACCAGGGAAGTCCCCAGATGCAACTTTCTTAAAGCACGGACAGAGGAGGAGAGAGAGAGAAACTTCCCTGTCATCCCCAGGGCTCACATCTTGAGTCCTCAATTTTTGCCCCAGGACATTGTCCTCTTAGGATGACTGGCAGTAGGAATTTTTCTTTAATGGCATTTAGCCCCCTCCTGAGGTCATGGCCTTGCTCTTCGCAAATTGCAGAATGATTACAGGAATACAGAAGGTCCGAGATCAGTGCAGCCCAGTATATTGTGTATATATCATGTATGTCCAGTCCAGGCTGCTCCAGGCCCTTTTCACAGTTTCTGTTCCAGGTGACAATCAGGTTCAAATGTGCTTTCTGCAGTCCTCTGGAATGGAGGTCCTCAAATCTTCTATCCATTCAAAGCACCCACAGTTTCATAAAGAACAAGCAACAATTTATGGCCCAGTGCACTCGTGACCAAGACAGACCCAAAAACCTTTCTCCACCCTACACACAGCCCAAAGAGCATAGTAATAGCTGAGTGCCAACTACACGCACCACACACACAAGACCCCTACTCTCAGAAACTTCCCCACCAGTAGGGGTAAAAGACGTTAACAGATCAGCCTATCAGCAGAACCCCAGTTAAAGGAACAAGGGCCCATCCATTTGATGGAAGGCTGGGACAGACCAAGTGTGCTTTCTATTATGTGCGTCGAGAGAACTGTGGTCAGCAGCTTCTGAAATAGCTGCTGGTGATCCCGCCTCCCAGGATTTACATCCGTGTGTAATCCCCTCCTGTGTATATGGATGATTATGGTGGTTGGGGTGGGGATGGGGAACAGCTGGACCTAATACCTTCTTCCAACAGCTAGAATACAACAAAGGCCTTGGAGGTCACTCAGAGACTGGGCTTTAAAAAGCTAGGGACTTCCAAGTTGCTCACTCTTTTCTCAGGGCACTTACCCTGATGATGTAAGCTGCCATGCTGGAGAGGCAGCCAGACCCTGCAAGGGGCGAAGCCAAGGGTCTGGCAGCTCCTAAGGGACTGTATCCTACCAACAGCCGCACAAGTGAACTTGGCATCTGATCCCAGCTGACACCTTGACGGCAGCCTGGGAGAGGCCCTGAGCGGAGGACCCAAGTAAGCAGTTCTAATCTATAGAAACTGAGATATAAATGTTGCCACAAGCCACTGAGTTCAGAGGTAATTTGTTATGTAGCAAGATAATTATGATGGGAATAATCTTCAAGGTGTGTTAAGTAGAAAAATCAAGGTGCAGAAAAATGTCTGTTACATGTTTTTATTTGTATAAAAGGGGAGAAATATTTCCATTGTGTGTGTGTGATCCATATATATGTATATCCATATATATATATATTTGCCTCTATATGCATAAAATATTCCTGGAATGATATGCATTAAATTCAGAATACACATTGCTTTCTCGGAGGTCTAATGGTTGGTGGAGGGAGAATTTTCCCTGTACACCTTTTAGATCTTGATTTTGTATCAGGTGAAACTGTTGACAATTCAAAAAATAAGCACAGTTTTTTTAAAAAAAGAATCAGTCAATAAACCACCCAGGAAAAAGAAAATGAAGATAAAGTTTTAAGAAAAAACAATTAAACTTTACACTGAGGAGCTCTTATTGATTTGTACCTACCTCTTGTTCCCCACATCCAAGTGCTGTCAACTCTCAGAATATCTCAAATCTGCTCCACTTCTCTTTTAAAATTTATTTTTAATACAATTTGTTAAAGTCACACTCCATTTATAGTCATTACAAAATATTGGACATATTCCTCATGTTATATAATACATCCTTTATAGCCTATCTTACACCCAACAGTTTGTACCCCTTAATCCCTCCCCATCTCCCCACTGGTAACTACTAGTTTGTTCTCTATATCTCTGAGTCTGCTTCTTTTTTGCTATATTCATTAGCTTGTTTTTTAAAGATTCCACATTTGAGATATAATACAGGATTTATCTTTCTCTGTCTGACTTGTATGCCCTCCAAGTCCATCCATGTTATTGCAAACAAAATCTCATTCTTTTCATGGCTGAGTAGGGTGCTCTTTGGAAGGAATGATGCTAAAGCTGAAACTCCAGTACTTTGGCCACTTCATGCAAAGAGTTGACTCATTGGAAAAGACTGTCATGCTGGGAGAGATTGGGGGCAGGAGGAGAAGGGGACGACAGAGGATGAGATGGCTGGATGGCATCACCGACTCGATGGACGTGAGTCTGAGTGAACTCCAGGAGTTGGTGATGGACAGGGAGGCCTGGCGTGCTGCGTGTCATGGGGTCACAAAGAGTCGGACACGACTGAACAACTGAACTGAACTGCACTGAGTGTTCTATTGTGTGTGTGTGTGCGTGTGTGTTCTCTGCTGGAGAAGGGATCAGCTACCCACTCCAGTATTCTTGGGCTTCCCTTGTGGCTCAATTGGTAAAGAATCCACCTGCAATGTGGGAGACCTGGGTTCGATCCCTGGGTTGGGAAGATTCCCCTGGAGGAGGGAACAGCTACCCACTCCAGTATTCTGGCCTGGAGAATTCCATGGACTATATAGTCCATGGGTCGCAAAGAGTCGGACGCAACTGAATAACTTCCTCTTTCACTTTTATGCAGAAGAGGAATTGCTGGATCATATGGTAGTTCTATTTTGAGCTTTCTGAGAAACCTCCATACTGTTTTCCTCAGTGGCTGCACTAATTTACATTCCTACCAACAGTGTGCAAAGATTCACCTTTCTCCACATTCTCCTAATATTTGTTATTTGTGTTCTTTTTGATGACAGCCGTTCTGACAGGTGTGAAGTGATAGCTCGTAGTGATTTTAAAACTGTCCCACTTCTCTCTTTCCATCTTCTCTCCTACTACCCTGGACCAAGCCACGAGCATCTTTTCCCTGGCCTATTGCAATAGCTTCCTAGTCATTCTCTCTGCTTCCTCCCTCTACCTCCTTTCCTGATTACACTGCTCCCCTTCTTCATACTGGAGCTTCCTGGTCAAATGTTCTTTCTCTTTTAAAGTGAATTTCGGTATAGGAGGTAGCTTCCAATTACAGAAATACTCTTGAAGAAACAAAGGGAGGGGACTTCGCTGGTGGTTAAGATGTTGCTCCTCCAATGCAGGTGGTGCAGGTTTGATCCCTGGTCAGGGAACTAAGATCCCACATGCGGCAAAAAAAGAAAAAGAAAATGCAAAGGGAGATGGGAACTGCTATGTATTAGGTGCTTATATGTAAAGCAGATTTTACATACAATGCTATTTAATCTTCATAACAGCCCTATGGTGTGGGCATAATTACTGTCCCCATTTTACAGATGAAGACAGTTGAGGTCAAGACTACAGTATTATGTCCATGGGTACTATCTGCTTAGCATCCCCTTCTCCCGGGAATGATCTCTTCTTTTCTCCATCCATCTGCTTATTGTAGGAATGACCATCATCTGCAAATATCCTGCCTCCTGGTCACAGCTGATTCATTCAAGTACAAGCAGCTGACCCAGTCTGGGCAGCAGAGCACTTCCTATCCTGCAGAGACCCCGCCCCAGCTGCCAACAGCTGCAGAGAGACTCAGTAAACTGGATCGGAGAGGAGCCTTTGATGCAGAGAACCCTCAGCTGAGAAGATGCTGAACTCTCATGATCAAAATTCCGTGGAGTTGGACCAGAGAAATTGGCTACTATTCCCCCTTCTGCCCTGAAATTGAGTTTGCCACTTTCTCTGCACTTTGGTATTGTGTTTGTGAAATAACAGGGTGGAGGCCAGCAGGGTGGTTTGGATTGGAAGAGTTAATCTCCAAGGACCCTAACTCTTCTGTGCAACCTTGAGAACGCTGTTTCCCTACTCCAAGCCTCAATTTGCTCAACTGAGAGTTGGAGATGGCAGTGGGGTAGGTGGGGAATGGATGAGACAATCTCCTGAAGGACTTTCCAGTTCAGGAAATTAAGGGCCCTTCACCTCAGAGGTAAGTGGCTGCCCTCCTTCTCAATAGGAGAGATGTCTTTCCCCCTAAGTTCTGGCTGAGCCCCTCCAGGCTCTTTAATAAGAGGGTGGCAGACCTTCTAATCTGGGAAGGGGCCGATTTCACTCAGAACAAATGAACCATGGAGACAAAAACCATCTGTGATGTGGTGGAGACCCTGCCAGGGTCCCCTTAGCAGCCTGCTTCTTGCCAAGACCCCAGCCCCCACCCCCAGCCCTCTCAGCAACCCTTCTCCTCACCCCAGATTTGATTAAATGTTACATTTCCCATCATGCAATCGGGCCTTCTGCTGTGAGGTTACTAGCTGCTCTTAAGAGTTCTTTACACAACCACTTGGGCTCCCAGCCACCAAATTCTTCCTGCTCATGCATTACTTAAATTAGCTAAGGATGTTGGCATTTAGAGCCAAACACCAGCATTTATCTCGGAAGGCGGCCTCACAATGGCCGTGGCTGTGCTTTCAGGGCTGCAGTCCTGCAGACAGCTCTTTGCAGTGTAAGGTGTTACACAAGCTCTTGCTGTATCTGTAACTGTGCATATTTTTATGATTAGCTGACTAGGAGTACATACATTCCACCGCTGGCCTCCGGTCTAACAATTGGTCCAGGAAACAAGAAGTCACATTCCAAAGACTTTTGTTCCCTAGCTCCTTTTCAGAGGACTCCACCTTGACTCTTGGCTGAAACAGAGCAAGGCTAATGCCCTCCACTGCCCAGGACACCGAACGGCCCTCACACCTGTGTGGCCTTTGGCAGTTTATGAAACTTTCACTTACGCTCCTCATACTTCTGTGGTTGCTATTTTACAGATGAGGAAACTATGTCTCACAAAGAAAAACTGTCAAATTATAGTGCAAAGCACAAATTGGTAATCACTCTCACGATGCAGCCAAATTTCTTGAGTCTAGGGCTTTCCCTGCTATATCACAACTGTCTTTTGTTTACTGAAAAGAAACCAGCTTTTAGAAGTGTATGCCTACTCAGGGCAAGGCTCAGCTGCTATAATAGAGAGACCTGATAAAACTATGGTTTAGGGAGCAAAAAAATCTATTTTTCTCTCCTAGAATACTCCACGGGAGCTGGCAGCCCAGCTGCACACAGCTTGTCAACACCCAGGTTCCTTCCAACTTGTTGCTCTACCATCTCCAGAGCCCATTTATAATCTATTTGCATGACTGATGCTGGTTTTGCAGCCACATCTGGGTTGCAGCTTGTGGGAAGGGAAAAGGGGGGGAGACACGCTCATCATTTTAAGGCCTGAGTCCCCCAGTGCTACATATCATTACCACTCACATTCACTGGAAAGAATTTGGTCACAGGGCTACTCTTAACTGCAAAAGGGGAAGGGAAATATGATCTAGCTACATGCCCAGGAAAGAAGGAAGATGGATTTGGCAGGGTGACTGGCAGAATCTCCCACACAAAGCATCGAAAGTCTCCAACTATTTTTCATACTCTCCTTGACCTCCTCCCAAGAAAACAACTCTCTCTCTCACTTGCCTCCTTGTACCTACAAATCAACCATTTAAGGGCCACCTTTGGGTTTTGAAGGCCCTTTGGTCTCCAAGAAATCTTTTTTGCATGTGTGTGCAATTTAAAATACTTATGTGTTTATTTTACTATTTTTTTGGCTGGATCCAGTCTTAGTTGTAGCATGTGGGGTCATTGTTGTAGCACACAAGCTCAGTAGCTGTGGTGCATGGGCTCTCTAGTTGAGGTCTGTGTGCTCAGCAGTTGCAACACGGGCTTAGTTGCCCCACTGAGTGTGGGATCTTTATTTAGTTCCTCAACCAGGGATCAAACCCAAGTTCTCTTCGTTGGAAGGCAGATTCTTAACCACTGAACCACCAGAAAAGTCCCTGTGCCAATTTTAAATATAATTTTATTTAAGATGTTGCTTTTTCCACTTACAATGCAGTGCTTATAAAGTGCAATATTATTTCCTTTCCCTGTGTAAATATCCATATCCAAATGTCAGGAATGCCCAGTTATGTACTATAGCAGCTCAACTTTAAAAGCATCATGAAATTTACTATCAATCTGGGTCCTTCAGTGGAATGATGGTAAATCCATATGCTGCTGCTGCTGCTGCTAAGTCACTTCAATCGTGTCCGACTCTGTGCAACCCCATAGATGACAGCCCACCAGGCTCCCCGGTCCCTGGGATTCTCCAGACAAGAACACTGGAGTGGGTTGCCATTTCCTTCTCCAGTGCATGAAAGTGAAAAGTGAAAGGGAAGTCGCTCAGTCGTGGCTGACTCTTCACGACCCCATGGACTGCTAGGTTAGCTTAATCAATCCCTTCAATGGTGTGCCGGGAGGAGGCGCCCCCAGATGGAGGAGCTCCACCACCAGGGAAGCCCTCCAGGCCTGCCTCCTGGACTCTGGCACAGCATGGTGACAGTGGGGTTGCAGACTTCTTCCAGCTCCTTCTCCTGATGTTCATATTCCTCCTTCTCAGCAGTCTGATTCTTATTAAGCCAGTTGATTATTTCATTACACGTATCAAGAATCTTCTGTTTGTCCTCATCGTTGATCTTGCCTTGAAGTTTTTCATCTTCAGCAGTAGCTTTGATGTTGAAAGAACAGGATTCAAGCGAATTCTTAGAAGACAGCTTGTCCCACAGAAGCGCATCTTCATCTTTGTACTTCTGGACCACTAGCTACCATTATTTAAATATTTTTTCACTCTTTCAGTAACCATCCATCCTCTGTAATGAGCACCTAATAGTACCATCTTTAATCCTCAAGATACTCCACTAAAAGACTGTCATTATCCTCATTTTATAAGTAAAGAAATTGAGACTCTGGACAATGGAGTAGCAGATCCAAGATAGAGTCAGAAATGAAGCCTGGTTCTGTCTGACTCCAAAGCCCTAACTGTTTCTGCCACATCATAATGATGTATTTTCTTTATCACTATACTGAGTGACTTCACTTTCACTTTCCACTTTCCTGCATTGGAGAAGGAAATGGCAACCCACTCCAGTGTTCTTGCCTGGAGAATCCCAGGGACGGGGGAGCCTGGTGGGCTGCCGTCTATGGGGTCGCACAGAGTTGGACACGACTGAAGCGACTTAGCAGCAGCAGCAGCAGCAGCATAGCTTATCTTCTTATCCAGAAACACCTTCTGAAGACTGTGTACTGGTCCAAAAACAAGGTCTGAGGGACCACAGGAGACAGGCCGATGAGAGTTTGATGTTTCTTTACAGACCCCCTGCGTTACCACAGGAACAGTGTGGGCCCCAGGACAGTAGCATATTGCTTGCGGGCTCAATCGCTCAGTTGTGTCCTACTCTTTGCGACTCCATGGACTGTAGCCCACCAGGCTCCTCTGTCCACAGGACTCTCCAAGGCAAGAATACTAGAGTGGATTGCCATTTCCTTCTCCAGGGGATCTACCCAACCCAGGGATTGAACACGCATCTCCCTCATCTCCTGCATTGGCAGGCAGATTCTTTACCACTGAGCTGCTGGGGAAGTCCCAGTAGTAGCATATTGGGAGCATCTTTGTCTCAGGCCTGTGCTGTTGTTGCCATCCAGAAACTCTCCAGGGCTGTGACCCAGACTCTTCACATTAACTGTAATTCTCAACAAAACCAAAGCACATGTTTTGGTTCCAGATATTGTCTGGCAGAAAAGACTAATCAAATAAGAAAAACTTCTTTCACAATCCTTGGAAAAGCCCACTTCTATAATAACCCAGAGACCAACACAACTTTCAGCGCATGTCCATTGTGGTTTTGGACAATCTTGTAATTAACTCCCAGGATGTTGACACTGGGCCCAGCAGTGAGGAGGAGGGGTTGTACATTTAAAATCTTCAAGCAACAAACTTATTCTCTGTCTGCATCAATCAGCACAGGCAGAGAATCCAGACTAAATGGAACTCAAGGGTTGGCTAGAATGAGACCCATACAGGGTTGCGTTTTTTCCTTTCTGTATACATCCCAGCCTTGGATCCATTCACTTCCAAGCTACCACTGTATCCTTGGGCTACTCCTGAAACCTCAAAATTTTTCTTTCAATTCAACTGACACCTGATTCTTGAACACCTTCATCTATTGGCGCTGATATTCCCTCTTGCATCATTTAAAGTAAATCTAAGGTTTCGTTGATGGTTCAGTGGTAAAGAATCTGCCTGCCAGTGCAGGAGACAAGGGTTTGGTCCCTGATCCCACAGGCCGTGGAGCAGCTAAGCCTGTGCCCCACAACTATTGAGCCTGTGCCCTAGAGCCTGGGAACCGCAGCTGCTGAGCCAGAGTCGCTGGAGCCTGCATGCCTAGAGCTCCATGACAAGAGAAGCCACCACAACAAGAAGTCCAAATACCACATGAAGTAACCTCTACTCACTGCAACTAGAGAAAAGCCCATGCAGCAGCAAAGACCCAGCACAGCAAAATATATAAAGAAAGAAGGAAATAAGCAAATCTAGTTCCCCTCCCATGTGACAGCTTCTTACATATATAAGGATATGCGTATCCCTGTTTCCCAGAAGCTTCTCTTCCTTAGTGAATATCCCAGCTCCTTCAACTTTTTTTTGGATAACCACCCTGAATTTCCTAACCCCACAAGCACCTGATCCTCCCTCCACAGAGGGATGTCCTTATATGTTGCCCAAGAGGCAACCCACGTGACATTTTGTCCATTTCCCTTATATTGGTCAGAAATAGAAATCCAAATCAAATTAAAGTAAGACTAATAACAAATAAGTGGGGAGATTTAAGAATGTATTGGCTCACAAAGCTGGCAATTCCAGGAACTAGATCTTTGCCTTTAGGCATGGCTGGATCTAGGGAAGCAGTGTTATAAGAACCCAGTTTCATTTCGTCCATCTCTTAATTCTGATTTCTTCAGGGTTGTCTTCATTCTCAAAAATAAACTTTCAATGAAGTGAGTCATTGTAGCTCAAGGTTAACATTATCTCAGTTCTATGGCACAGTTGAATAGCTGCATTTCCCCCCATGGTGTTATTGCCAAGCCTGGGTTGCTTGTGTTTCCTTGAAGTCAGAGGATAAGATGAATCCCTCAGAACCACAGAGGCTGAAAATGGGAGGGGAAACTCCCCAAAGGAAAATCTCACTGCTATTATCAGATAAAGGGGGAGTATGGAAGAGAGCATAGGTAAGACACTCTCTGACATAAATCATACCAATGTTTTCGTAGGTTAGTCTCCTAAGACAATAGAAAAAAAAAAAAAAAAGCAAATGGGACCTGATCAAACTTACAAACTTTTGCACAGCAAAGGAAATGATTTACAAAAAAATCATAAAGACAACCTATGGACTGGGAGGAAATATTTGCAAATGATGTACCCGACTAAGGCTTAGTCTCCAAAATATACAAATAGCCACGACATGGTAACAACCTAAATGTCCACCGACAGATGAGTGGATAAAGAAGCTGTGGTACATACATACAATGGAATACTACTTAACTGTAATAAAGAATGAAACGATGCCATTTGCAGCAACATGGAGAGTCCTAGAGATTATCACACTAAGTGAAGTTAAGTCAGAAAGAGAAAGACAAATACCACATGAAATCACTTATATGCGGAATCTGAAACATTGCACAAATGAGTCTATCTACAAAACAGAAACAGATTCACAGACATAGAGATCAGACTTGTGGGTGCCAAGGGGGAGACAGAGAGGGATGGACGGGAGTTTGCGGTTAGGAGATGCAAAGAATCATGTTTAGAATGCATAAACAAGGTCCTACTGTACAGCACGGGGAACTATATCCAAACTCCTGGGATAAACCATAAAGGAGAAGAATATTTAAAAAGGATGTATATATGTATATAACTGAGTCTTTGCTGTACAGCAGAGATTAGCACAACACTATAAATCAACTGTACTTCAAAAGAAAAAAGAAAAAGGGGAGCAAATGATGTGCAGAAAAACACCAATGAAAATAGATATCTGTTCCATCACTTCTACCCTCTCAGCCACATGTGTTTTACTATCTTGTCTTTCCATCCCCCAGAGTATTCAGCACAGTGGGAGCTAAAAATTGCTTGCTGAACGTACAAGTCACGCTCAGTGAAGAAGACCAGCTCTATGCAAAAAAAAAAAAGAGGAAATTGCCTCAACAGGAGGCAGTTACTCAACAAATATTTTTTGAATGCTTACTCTGTGACCAGGTACTACTCTCGATGAACCAGCAAAACGGAGTTCTTGCCCCCAAGAACCTTA
>SJYA01001516.1:865248-883761 GCA_006410615.1 Neotragus moschatus
CAAGGACCTTACTTTCCAGTGGGGGGGCGGGAGGGGAGACAGTAATGCTCACAAGTAAATGCACAAATAAACAGACAAAATGCACATGGCAGGAAATGCTGGCATAGATGAACCCTAAAGAAATTATGCCAAGTGAAATAAGCCAGACCCAGAGTAACGAAGCCTGTATGATCCCATCTATGTATGGTATATAGAAGAGTCATAGGGACAGAAAGGAGAGCGGTGGTTACCAGGGGATGGAGAAGCAGTGAATGAGCGTTAGTGTCTAATGAGGACAGAGTTTCAGATGGGGAAGATGAAAAAGTTCCGGAGATGGGTGGTGGTGATGGTTTGACAACAATATGAATGCACTGACTGTCACTGAATTGTACATTTCAAAATGGTTAAATGTCACGAGGTACGTTTTTTTAAAAAGGTAGACGATAATAAACAAAAAGCAGGGAAAAGAGGAATTCCCTAATAGCTCAGTTGGTAAAGAATGTGCCTGCAATGCAGGAGACCTCAGTTTGATTCCTGGGTCAGGAAGATCCACTGGAAATGGATAGGTTACCCACTCTAGTGTTCTTGGGCTTCCCTGGTGGCTCAGCTGGTAAAGAATCCACCCGCAATGCAGGAGACCTGGGTTCCATCCCTGGGTTGGGAAGATCCCCTGGAGAAGGGAAAGGCTACCCACTCCAGTATTCTGGTCTGGAGAATTCCATGGAATGTATAATCCATGGGGTCACAAAGAGTTGGACACAACTGAGCAACTTCTTCTGGAGAAGAAAATGTTATATTAGACAAAGGGTCAGGAAAACTTTCTTATGGATTGGATATTGAAGCAGAGTCCTGAATGAGGAAGCAGGTGGTGCACTGACTCTAGGGCATGGGCTGGGGGCTGGGAGAGGGGAGAATGTGCCAGGCAGAGCAACAGCAAATGCAATGGTCCTGAGGCAGCAGTGATGAACTTGGTAAGAACAGTGAGGAAGGTAGGGCTGCTGGGACTCTATGAACAGGGAAGACCAGCTGCAGTGGAGATCCGGGGACCGGATCTCGCAGGGCCTTAAAGGCCACAAGAAAAGCTTTGGGTTTTACTTTAAGGAGCTGGGAAACCATGGAAAGGCTTGACTAGCTTAACATTATCACCCTCCCTCCCACCCCTTTTATTTATTTGGCTGCAACCGGTCTTAGTTGTGGCGCGAGGGGTCTTTAATCTTTGCGGCATGCATGATCTTTAGTTGCGGCATGTGAACTCCCGGAAGCGGGATGCAAACTCTCAGTTGTGGCATGTGGGATTTAGTTCCCTGACCAAGGATCGAACCCAGGCCCCCTACAATTGGGAGCAAGGAGTCTTAGCCACTGGACCACCAGGGAAGCGTCTCTCCAACTTTTAAAAAAAATTTCAAAAGTACAGAAAGTAGGAAAATGCATGCTAGTGAAACCACACAGGACCCTGTGGGGCTCCTGGGCATGGAAACCTTTCTGGGTCCCCCATTTCTTGTTTGTAGAGAACAGACTCCAGCCTCCATGACCTTCCCTGAGTCCCAAAGGGCCGATTCAAACAGCTGCTAATCAAAGAAGGGAGGGGATACAGAGACAAGGAAGGACCTGCTACTGCGAAGTCACTTCAGTCGTGTCCGACTCTGTGCGACCCCACAGACGGCAGCCCACCAGGCTCCGCCGTCCCTGGGATTCTCCAGGCAAAAACACTGGAGTGGGTTGCCATTTCCTTCTCCAATGCATGAAAGTGAAAAGTGAAAGTGAAGTTGCTCAGTCGTGTCTGACTCTCAGTGACCCCATNGCTGCGAAGTCACTTCAGTCGTGTCTGACCCCACAGACGGCAGCCCACCAGGCTCCGCCGTCCCTGGGATTCTCCAGGCAAGAGCACTGGAGTGGGTTGCCATTTCCTTCTCCAATGCATGAAAGTGAAAAGTGAAAGTGAAGTTGCTCAGTCGTGTCTGACTCTCAGTGACCCCATGGACTGCAGCCCACCAGGCTCCTCCGTCCATGGGATTTTCCAGGCAAGAGTACTGGAGTGGGGTGCCATTGCCTTCTCCGAAGGAAGGAGCAGCCAAGACATAATATTACAGCCTTGGGGCAGGGTCCTATTTCTGCCTCAAGGAATACATAGAACAATATGTTTGAGCTCTTTGGAGAACTAAGATCCTCAACGAATGGAAGGTGTTACTGTTCTTCATTCCAGAGGAGACCACCTGAGGCCGGATTAAAGGAGGGCCCTGAAGCTTGTCAGCAACCCCACCCTCAAACTCTTGCTACAAAACTCCTCACCGGATCCTCCTGGGTTGGGACACACAATTTTTAAGACATGAGCCCACCGTGTTCGCCTTTGCTTGGCAAAACAATAAAGCTCTTCTTTTCTACTTCACCCAAAACTCTGTCTCTGAGATTTGATTCAGTGCCAGTGCACAGAGGCTGAGTGTTCAGCATCACTGCCACCTGGATTTAATAATTATTAACATCTTCCCATGTTTGCTTTACCCTTTTAACCTTTGCTGAGTTTTTGAAAACAAATTTGTAGACATTGTGACATTTCATCATAATTAAACATGCATCTCCTGAAAATGAAAGCATTTCCTACATAACCACGATATCACACTTGTTCCTAACAAAATTAACGATTCTTTCATATCTGTATTCAAATTTCAACAAGTGTTCATAGTTTGGTTTAACTCGGGATCAGACATTGCATTGTTTTAGTGTTTGCTAAATATTTTAAATCTTGGGCAGCCTCTCATTTCACTCCCCTTCTTATCATGCTTTGACTATCAAAGAGGTTAGGGCAGTATCCTATGGAATGTCTACATTCTGGTGTTGTGACTTATGTGTTTAAAGACCACTCCCCACCACCACCACCACCACCACAGACTGATAAGGGACAAGGATGGAGGCCAAGGGACCAGTTGGGGGAGGAGGGATGCTCATTGCAGTAACAACAAATTCTAGGTACACAAGGATAACAGAACAAGAATGGAAACAATTGGGGGAAAGAGTTGGCAGTGTGCTAGGAGAGTGAAAAGCTGATGGAGGGATCCAGTCTGTTTCATCAGGGTAGGAAAAGCCAGCTCTTTTTGGCTGTACTTTCATGACACCATGAGAAGTAAGCCCATTCACCCTGTAGAAACCCAGAAAGTCTCAGTAACTGGGGGCACCAGGTAATTCAGAATGCTAAAAGTAAGAGGCTTTGCTAACAATGACACTGAAGACTTCTTTCAAAAAACAGACTGCCTACGCTGCTCCCTGAGTGTGGCCCACCGTGGACAATCCTCTCTATGAATATAGAAATTCCATAAAACTTTTCAGTGACTCACTCTTTAATAAGAATAAACAAATGTTCCTAGTAAAGTTGAATAAAGCCTCCAACATTAAAGACAGAAAAAAAAAACAAAGTAAGAGGTTAGAGGAAACAAGGACAGCGCAGACAGCAGAATAAAACAAAACAATCACAGCCATACTTAATATCCTCAGAAGAGTAAGAGAAGACCCTGTGAATGTATAAAAAGAACATGCTACAATAAAAACAACAAAGAGCAAGACAGAGCTTTGAGACCCCAAAAGTATGGTAGCTAGGATAAAAATAATTTAAATAGAAGGACTGGAAGTTGAAGTCTAGCAAATTTCCCCGAAAGGAAATTAAAAAGAAAAAGGCAAAAAATAAAAGAAAACTAAGGTTTCAATTTAACGATTAAAACCTAATGAATTTTTTTAGAGCTTCAGTAAGCTAGATCAGAGAAAATGAAGGTAGGAAATTATCAAAGAAACATCACAAAGAAATTTCTCAGAACTAAGGCAGATGAATGTTCAAATTGAAAGGGTCCACTGAGTGCCTGGCACAATGGCTAGAAATAGGCCTCACCAAGTTACATCACATTGAAACGGAAGAATATTAGGAATAAAGAGAAGAACATAAAAACCTCTAGAGAAGAAAAAACATTGTAGACAAAGAACTGAGTATCCAAAAGTTATTAGAATTCCAGTGACCTGTATGTTTTAAGATAGTGAGAAAAAAGTTATTTCCAATCTAGAATTCTACACCCTGAAAGCTATCACTCAAGACTACTGATGGTAGATTAAAAACATTTTCAGATATATCAAATTTCAAAATTTTACCTCCCATATACATTTTCTAAACTAGTTACTAGAGGATGTGCTCCAGCAAAAGGAGGAAGTAAGTCAGACAAAAAGACATGGGATCTTGGTAAAAGAAATCCAACACAGAAAAGAGATTAAGTGGATTTCTCCTTCCTTCCAAGGATGAGAGCTGTACCCAAGCCCAAAGGGAATACCCAGACCACCTTGGAGCAGGAAGCTGGAGGGCTCTGGGAGGGGCTTCAGTAAAACAATGGCACTTGGGGAAAAAATGTTTAACCATGTAGAAAATTATCTGAGAGAAGCTGTTGAAAGTCAAGGAACTATACAAATGAGGAAAAGAATGCAATAGTTATCAATTCCACATAAAAACAAAAGTTGTCTGAGAAAGGCAATGGGAAATATCACTTGGTACACTACTTGGCTCAGCAGAGAATAATATTTACTCAGTCACAATAATGCAAACATTGAATATTGATTTAACTGATAATTATGCTATAACTTGGGGCTTCCCTGATAGCTCAGATGGTAAAGAATCTGCCTGCAGTGCAGGAGGCCCCAGGTTTCATTCCCTGGGCCAGGAAGATCCCCTAGAGAAGGGAATGGCCACCTACTCCAGCATTCTTACAGAGGAGCCTGGCAGGATATAACAGTCCATGGGGTCAAAAGCATCTGACATGACAGAGTGACTAATACGATGCTATATGTCTATTAAGATGACTAGATAGGAGAAATCACTACAAGAGTGTACATAACAGAAGTACAGTCTTATCTGCTCTAATAGAAAATTAATGAGCAATGCTTAAAATTATAAATTAAGAAAATTAAAAAATTATAAGTTTTAAGAATTAGAACATGTATCAACAAACTACAGTGCACAGGTCAAATCTATTTTTGTAAATATAGTTGTATGGGGAAATATCAATACTGACTCAATTTACTTACATGCTTTCTAGTTAAAAGATAGTAGAACTGTTGCAACAAAGAACTGTTGCATATAAAGAACCGTTNTAAGAAAATTAAAAAATTATAAGTTTTAAGAATTAGAACATGTATCAACAAACTACAGTGCACAGGTCAAATCTATTTTTGTAAATATAGTTGTATGGGGAAATATCAATACTGACTCAATTTACTTACATGCTTTCTAGTTAAAAGATAGTAGAACTGTTGCAACAAAGAACTGTTGCATATAAAGAACCGTTTATATGAGCCACAAAGCTGAAAACATTTACTATGCAGCCCTTTACAGAAAAATTTTGCCCTTGTACAGAAAAAGTAAACCCCTGATTTCAAATAATGGAGCTCAGTACATAATGAGGTAGCTAAAGGGTTAAAGGGTTGTTCTGAGATACACTATTTTTGTTATAAATCTCAAAATACTAGCTGACTTTTTAAGTTATGTACATTACTACCTTTAATAAAAAATAAATTGTTTTTAAAGAGTTGTCTTGATGCCCCTGGAGGGACAGAGAGGGAGACCCTGGGCTGATATCAGGGTTTGTGCCTGAGCCTTGCCCTGGAATCTGTAGCTCTTTGCCAGCTATCCATCTAAATGGCATTGAGTGAGTCAGAGCTGCCTGGCCAGAGTTTCATAGGAACTGGACACAGAACCATAGATGTGAGACTTGGGAAGAACCATCTGGGTCAGCCTCCTGCCCACTAGTAATAGCCATTATGAATATTGTCAATATCACCAGTGAACGGCAGTGTAGTAGTGAAGTGGTCTAAGCAGCATGAGCTCTACTGCCAGACTGCCTAGCTTCATCAAACTCAGGCTCTCCTCTAATTAGCTATGGTATGGGTAAGTCATCTAATTTCTCTGTGCCTCAGTTTTCTCACTGCTGCTGCTACTGCTAAGTCGCTTCAGTCGTGTTCAACTCTGTGCGACCCCATAGACGGTAGCCCACCAGGCTCGCCTGCCCCTGGGATTCTCCAGGCAAGAACACTGGAGTGGGTTGCCATTGCCTTCTCCGTTTCTCATTGCTAATTGAGGCTAATGATGCCTCCTTACAGTGTGGTGAACTTAATTCAACTAATACATATGATGCTGAAATCTCAGCCTCTGTGCACCAGGGCCAGATCAAATCTAAGAGACAGAGTTTTGGGTGAAGTAGAAAAGAATAGCTTTATTGCTTTGCCAGGCAAAGGGGGACAGAATGGGCTTATGCCTCTCGAAAACCATGTGTTCCAATCCGGAAGGATTCAGTGAGGAGTTTTATAGCAAAGAGTTCAAGGGTAGGGTTACTGATAAGATTAGGGTATGTGCAGGGCTCCTTTAGATAATTTGATGAGTAATCTTCAGGTAATCTGTTGAGTTTCTATGGTTTCTTTCGTCTAGAATGAAGAACGCTGACATCTCCCATTTGTTGGTAGTTCTATAAAACTTCAAAAGATATCACTACCTGTATCCCTTAAGGTGGCACCAGGACCCTGCCCCAAGGTTGCATTATTGTTTGTTGGGTATTCTTTCCTTCCTCTCCCTTCTCTAATCAGTGACTGTTTGAATCTGTCCTTTGGAACTCAGGGAAGTTCATGGAGGCTGTTCCCTACAAACAAGGAACAGTGGACATGGAAAGGCTTTGGCTCAGGAGCCCCACAGGGTCTTGCTTGGTTTCACATGTAATTCATATAAGCCTAATGAACACGGGCTATTGGTATTCCCACTTTGCCAAGTGACATAAATGGGGTCCAGAGAAGGAAAGTGGCGCAGACCAGAGGCAGAACTAGGCCTAGTGCCCAGGACTCTTGTCTCAGTGCAACACCCTCTCCTGGCACCACTCCAAGTTGCTTACATAAACGTAAAGCACTTCTGGAAAGATACACAAGAAATGAACAACAGTGGTTACCTATGGGTGGGTGGAGACTGGAGGATGGGAGTCAGAGCGGGAGATTTTATTTTCACTTAAAAAATTTCAAACCATCTATTATTAACACAAAACTAGGAAACAAATTAAATAAATGAGCTTAATGCCTTTCTCATGGCAGAGATCGAATATGAAAAGCAGAAGTTTTTTCTACGTGAAAGTAATAGCCAGATATAAAGGGTTATTCCTAGTAATTACAGTGCTTTTTAGTAAAGGCAAACTTTGCTGTGGATTTGTGGGATGAATTGTATGAAAGGGCATACATTTCAGGACATGCATTAGCCAGGGCCTCCTCTATAGAGAGAATAGGTTTCCTTGGCCACAGAGGAAGCCACCTTGGAGTGCAGTGGAAATTTCCACCTTGCAAGTCAAAGGCCTCTCCCCCCACTGGCTCTCCAACACCCAGCACTTAGCATCCAGGCCCCCAGTTGGACAACTCTTCTGGAAAACATGATTAAGGCTGAAGAAACTGGGGGTTTTATTGGGGATGACAGTGAGGGCCACAGTTTGTTTTTCAAGGGAGGGAACTAAGTCCCAGAAATAGCTGAGCCCGAGCTGGCAGGCGGCTGGCAAAGAGCAGGAGGCTCCAGGGCAACGCTCCCAGGCCATGTTGACTTTGGACGGGCTGCCTGAGCATTGTAAACAATTGCAGAAATGATTTCCTACCCTGGCAAAAGTCTTGTTTGGACAAGGGGTCTCCCCCCTCTTTCTTTAAAAGGCAGTTTTATCATTTGTTTGCAAAAATGCTCAAACCCCTCTTTCTTTTCTTGTTCCCTCTGTGGCTCTGGTCTCCCCCAGAGCCAGATGAAAAATCTTTGTGTTTCTTTAATGTTAACCAAACCCCCACTCCTCCTTTTTTAAACTGTTCCAGGTCTGTTGGACAAATACTCCCCAGCAACAGGACTTACAAGGGTCTGTTAAAGATTTTGTTAGGCTGGAGTCTTTAGCCAGAGTGACTTAAAAAAATTTTTTTTTCTCCTTGTTTATTACATTTTAAACTTCTAGCACAATAAAATCTGCACACGAGGATTGGGAAAGCAATAAAAATGCAACTCATAATGTCTTGGCCTGAACTAGCAAATGCTCTATCTAGACACTGATACAAGAGATGTAGTCTCACCCACCCTCCCGAGATGTCAGACTAGGAAATAAACGGGTCGTCTATAGGAAAAAAGCAGAGGACAGAGTTGTGAGTTCTGGGCTGCTGGCAAGGGTGGGGCTTCTGAGAGGCTGGGCCATGGGCTGCAGACTCTGAAAAGCAGCCAGAATACAAAGTAGTGCAGAAAGGAATACTGTGTTCTTGACCACCCAGGGACGAGGGCAACCACAGACCAGATGAAAAGCCTGATATGGTAACCTACATACCTGCCTGTCACCCAGCTCTAAAACAAGAAGAATAAAGGATGAAGGAAAAGAATAGCGAGGGGCAGGAGTGGGGGATGGCAAAAGAGAAGGAGAGAAGAGAAAGCGGACAGAACACGTGGAAGGAAGAGGGGCACTGGCTCTCAGGAGTGGTGGAAACAGCCGTCCTTGAGCTGGATGACGGAGGAGAGTTAGTGAGGGATGACGGACCAAGTGTGAGCAAGCGTTGAGGGAAGCCAAAGGGAAATGTGCTTCACCCGGGAGCCTGCAACAACGAGAAAGCTGTTCCCAGGCCCAGGCTGGACAACTCTCCTCCAAAGACAGCACAGTAACATTCTTATCATTCACTCTATTGTCAGGAAATCTCTCACTCTATTTGAAGACATGATAAAAACAACCCAAAAGATGAATATAAATTAAGAACTTACAAACAGAATCACTTTGCCATACACCTGAAACTAACGCAACATTGTAAATCTACTATACTTTTAAAAAAAAAAAGTGTTTTTCCATGTAAAGAAAAAAGAAAAGAACTTCCATAGAGGGAAATGAGATATAAAAAGACTGGTGGTGGGCATTAAGCCTGTTTAAAGATATAATTAAGCATATGTAGCTATAATCATTTTATTTACCAAGAAAATAATGTTACAGTTGTAGTTATTATGAACAGCAACAAAAAAGCCCTACAAAATGTTGTTGTTGCCAATAAGTTATGGGGGGAAAGAATCTCAAATTGTCATTTAAAAAAAAGATGGGAGGGAAAGGAAAAGAGATTGGTGTTTGTTTGTTTGTTTATGTGTATCTTGGTAAAATATGCAGAAATAAAATTTCACATTTTAGGTATTTAATAATGTATACGATTCTGCAGTATTAAGTACATCCACATTGTTGTACAACGTATCACCATCATCCAGCTCAAGAACTTTTTTCCATCTTCCCAACTGAAACTTTGTACCCAATAAATACTAACTCACCATCGCTCTTCGTCCAGCCCCTGGCAACTACCACCCTACTTTCTGTCTCTATGTGCTTGACTGCTTTAGGAATCTTGTATGAGGAATCCTACAGGGTTTTGCCTTTTGTGACTGGCTTCTTAACTCACTAAGCACATCTCCTAGGCTCACCCATGTTGTACCATGTGTCAGAATTCCCTTCATTTTTAAGGTTGAATAACATTCAAGCCCCACGTTTTGTATGTCCACTCATCTGTTGTTGGTCACTGAGGCTGCTTCTGCTTTTGGGTTATTGTGAATAATGCTGCTATGAACATGGTTGTACAAACATATGTCAGAGTTTCTACTTTCACTTCTATACTCAGAAGTGAAATTGCTGGGTCATATGGTAATTCTTTGTTTGATTTTTTGAAGAACTGCCATACCACTTTCTAAAGCAGCTGCAAGGAATACTGTTTAAATCACCAATGTTCTTATTTTTCTTAGGAGAATGTAGATGATATTGTTTCTCTTTTGAAGATAAAAAATTGAAAAAGATTGATTAAACATATTATTTAAAATTATAGAGGTAACCACCAGTGGAACTAAAAATGTTTCTGAATACCTTCCAAATTGCCAGAAAGCAACAAACAAAAACAGGGCAAAAAAGGAGAGAACACAGAATACGGCAGAAGTGGACTAAAGCTCTCTGTTACAGGGATGAATAAAACTAATAAACACGCGAGTCTTTAAAAGAAAATGAAAGACAGCTATATGTTATCAATGAGAGACGTTCCTAAAACAGAAAAGCCCAGGGAGGCTGATATTAATGGGGGAAGAAACATTGCATGTGAATACAAACGAAAAGTAGGCAAGAATTCTGTTAATAATAACAGGCCGAATTTACATGAAGGAATGCTGTAATAAATAACAACATTGAAAACCAAAGTAAAAATATAGCAATTAAAAGGACTAATTTACAGATTATGATACTGAAATAAGTACAGAAATGAAAGTGTAATAAGGTGCTTTACCTCACCTCTCTCAGATCTTGACAAATCAAACAGACAAAAAGTAAGTTTTGATTTAGGGATTTTTAATAATATATTTAATAAAATTGATGAGAGATCACTAATTAGCAGGTTAAATAAGAAAATAGAGCATATATGTAAATATATATATACCCTGAATATTGAGACCATATCTTATTTTCACGCCCTCATGAAACTTGTATAAGCTGATGGTACAATAGGCCGTAAACAAAATGATTTACAAAAAGCCAGAAATAGAATCAGCCATATTTTCTGTCTATAGTACACCAAAAGTGACCAATGAATAATAAAAACAGAATAAAAATTAGGAAACAGTCTCTAAATACCTTCTGACTCAAAGAGGAAATCAAAACCAGTGACTACTGAAAATTCTGAAAACAAGAAAATACCACGTTAAAAAAAAAAAATCCATAACCTTGAAAACATGCTAAGTGACAGAAGCCAGACCTGAAAGGCCTCAGTGCCGTATGAGTCCATTAACGTGAAGTGTCCAGAACAGGCACATCCACAGAGACGCAAGGCAGACAAATGGTTGCCAGGACCTGGGTGGAGAGCAGGTGGAGAGGGACTGGGGATGGACGGGGTTCCTTCTGAGGCGGTGAAAATGTAACTAGGTGGAATTGGGGAGTGGTGACGACTGGAACGAGGTAACTAACCTGGAGCTAGGTAAGTGGTGATGACTGAACAACGCTGAAGATGCACTAAAAGCCACTGAATTGTACACTTCAAAAATGCTTTAAATCATAAACTTCATCTTAATATGTATTTTTAACCACAAGTTGAAAAAAAACCTATGAAAAGAGGGATTTATGTTTCCATTAGTGAATAAACTGGCTACACAGGCCAAACTGAGAAATTAAAAAATCTGGACAGAATATGAAAAGCATCTAAATTGCAGGACTGAAGATCTAAACAAGACGATGAAAACGGAGTGGGTCAAAATTCAGAAAAAGAAAACCAAGAGTGGTAAGCTGAGAGTTTGGCATCGCCTTGCCCCAGTGGGCATCAGATGAGTCCAGGAAAGGAATCTGAGGGGCTGAGAAGCTGAGCGGAGTCTTTGCCAGCCTTTGGGGAATAGAACACAAACTGGAATCTGCTCTGACACCAGCGGGTACCCAGAGATGCAGTTCTGATGGTGACCACCTGGAGTTAGCAGCAAACACCACAGGTGTCAGAGCAGGGCCAGTTCCAGAAAAACTGTCCTCACTTCAGACATCAGCCACACCTGGGAGAGTCCCCAGTCTACCTGCACTTCTGCCCAGCTGGCTATAAATTCGAGGGTTCCCATGATTCCCTCGGTTCAATGTCTCACTAGAATGATTCATAGAACTCGGGAAAGCACAATACTTATGATTGCAGTTTTACTGTAAAGGAGGAGCCAGATGAAGAGAGAGACATAGGCAGGGTTGGGGAAGTCCCCAAACAATGCTTTGTGCCCTCTGCCCTGGAATCAGGGATACCAGCCTCCTGGCACACACATGTGCTTGGCAACCAGGAAGCTCCACAGAGCTCAGTGTCTCAGTTTTTGTTGGTGAGGTGTCAATACATTTGTCGCTTTGTTGCTTACTTGCTAAGTCATGTCCTGACGGTTTGCAAACCCATGGACTGTACCCCCCAGGCTCCTCTGTCCATGGCATTTCCCAAGCAAGAATAATGGCTGCCGTTTCCTCCTCTGGGGGATCTTCCCAACCCAGGGAATGAACCAGCATCTTCTGTATTGGCAGGTGGATTCTTTATCACTGAGTCACCTGGGAAGCTGGTCATTACATAGGCAAGCTTGATTAAATCACTGGCCACATGACTGAACTCAGTCTCCAGCCCCATCCCTTCCCTGGAGGTTGAGAGGTCAGGCTAATATCACCAGCTCAACCAGTCCCTAACCTGAGGCTATCTAAAGGCTCACCCTGAGTCATCTCATTAGCATAAACTCAGATGTGGTCCAACAGCTCATGAATTACAAAGACACTCTGATCTCTAGGGAAATTCCAAGGGTTTTAGAAGCTCTGTGCCAGGAACTCTGAACAAAGACCAGATAAATTCTTTCTTATAAACACAGGCCACCACCCCCCATCCCCTCACCTCCACTCCCATCCCACTCCACCCTATCTCTGGTCATAGTTCCCACATAACAAAACAATCAATCCTATCTGAGCAGCTACATTTGGTGTAACATTTATACAATATACGCATCAATATTCCAACATGAATATGCCTAGCCTTTGGAAAAGCCAGTGGGGGGTGGGGAGGCTTTTAACTCAATTTCCCAACATATTTGACCATCAATATCAGTATTAGAATCTTACCAACAATGCCAATTTTACATCATTATCACACTGTAGTAGATGTAACCTGAAAAATAAGAGTAAAAAGATTCTGGCACATTACTAGAATCTCCTAGCATATGACCAAAATGTGTCCCAGGGCAAGTTCACTCAGGCTTGCAGATTTCTATGTGATCTTGTCAAAAGCAGGAATGGTCCCAGAAATACATGGTGTCACCTTTTCAGGTATCCGATATAATTGTGCTAAGAAACAATATCATCTCTTGTTATTGAAACCAAGCAAGACCCTGTAATCCTCTCGGGTACAAACCCTTTCTGTGTCCTCTATTTCTTGCTTGTAGGAAATGGGCTTCATTTAGCCTCCATGATCTTCGCAGAGCTCCTAAGGGCAGGTTCAAATAGTTGCTAATCAGGGAAGGGAGGGAATGGAGAAACAAGGGAGGAGCAGTCAAGAAACAGTAGTGTAGTCTTGGGGCAGGGTCCCGGTTCCTCCTCAAGGAATATACACAATAATATCTTTGAGTTCTGCAGGAACTATGGCACCCACCCAGATGGAAGATAGTAACTTCAGGTTGAGCACAAGATTCCTGGAGCATCACCCTGTTACCTTATCACCAACCAATCAGAAGAAAGTCACACACCCTGCAGCCTTCACACCAAGTTTTGCTTATAAAACATCTCCCCCAAAACCATTGGGGAATTCAGAATTTTTGAGCAAGAGTCACCCATTCTCCTTGGTTGGCCCTGGAATAAACATTTCTCTGCTTCAAACTCTCACATTTTGGTTTGCTTAGTCTCACTGTACATTAACAGGCACATGAACTTGCATTCGATAACAGCGCATCTGTTCCAGTTCTTTTACAGTACTTTTGAGTATTTGCAACTACAGCTGGGTAATCAAAGCCCAGCCCAGAGTAAGTAGCCTGCCAGTGCTACCAGTATCAGTCCCATTTGCCTTCGTCCCAAGGAATCTTCCCCATATGAAACCAAGCAGGACCCTGTGGGGTTCCTGGGCACAGAATTCTCTGTCCCCTGCTTGTTTGTAGGGAACAGACTCCAGCCTCCATGACCTTCCCTGGATTCCAAAGGACAGTTTCCAACAGTTGCCGGTAGGGGAAGGGAGGGGATGCAAAGATAAGGAAGGAGCGGCCAAGAAACCACCTGAGCAAGATTAAATGAGTCAAAGAAACTGGTCAAGATTAGACCACCTGAGATGAGATTCAAGGAATGCAGGCCCTGCGAACACACCCTAATCTTGTCAGCAACCCCATCCTTGAACTAGAGATGAATACTGTTGAAAGGAGATTTTATCACTTACATTTCCAGAGGGGAGGGGACTTGTTACGCCATACACAGCCACTAGGAAAAGCACCAGTGTTGGTCAGGAGATAGTGGAAAGTGGAAGTTGCTCAGTTGTGTCCAACTCCTTGCGACCCCATGGACTGTATAATCCATGGAATTCTGCAGGCCAGAATACTGGAGTGGGTAGCCTTTCCCTTCTCTAGTAGTCTGGCACCTGATGCTGGGATATTCCAGGGGAGATATTCATTTGACGTGACAGAATGACATAAAGAGGTGATGATGAAGGATATGGACTCTGGATCACAAGGGAAATATAAACAACTTTAGCTTAGTTTGGTCCTGCATTAATGGATGCCAAACAGACAAATATAGAATCTAAGGACACACAGTTTCATGATCAGAACATCATTGGAGCTAGTAAGAAGATATCCTGGCATGCTCACTTGAGGTGGCCACCTTGGTCCATGACATAAATGGATATGGGAACTTCATGAAGGCAGATACTGGCTGAATTTAGATATATACTTCTTGCTCCCTCTGAGGCATGAAATGCCAGTAAGAACTGTTCTATCTACCAACAAGATAACTAGAGATTGCAGATAGCTATGTGATGCCAAAACTCTTGACCTCTGTGCACTGGTGCTAAGTCAGATCTCAGAGACAAAGTTTTGGGTAAAGTAAAAAAGAAGGGCTTTATTGCTTTGCCAGGCAATGAGCCCCTGCCTTTCAAAATGGGGTGTGTCCCAACCTAGGAGGTTTTGGTGAGAAGTTTTATAGCAATTAGACTTCCCTAGTGGCTCAAAGGAAATAGCAACCCACTCCAGTGTTCTTGCCTGGAGAATCCCAGGGATGGGGGAGCCTGGTGGGCTTCTGTCTCTGGGGTCGCACAGAGTCAGTCATGACTGAAGTGACTTAGCAGCAGCAGCAGCAGCAGCAGTGGCTCAGACAGTAAAGCATCTGCCTACAATGCAGGAGACCTGGGTTCAATCCCTGGATTGGAAAGATCCCTTGGAGAAGAAAATGGCAACCCACTCCAGTATTCTTGCTTGGAAAATCCCATGGACCAAGTAGCCTGGTCAGGTGCCAGACGACTAGAGACAGTCCCAATGCTCCAAAACTTATTAGAACTTTTCAAAC
Source organism: Neotragus moschatus (assembly GCA_006410615.1). Lineage (NCBI taxonomy): Eukaryota > Metazoa > Chordata > Mammalia > Artiodactyla > Bovidae > Neotragus > Neotragus moschatus. The sequence continues at coordinate 880,269 of SJYA01001516.1, forward strand.
TAGCCAATCCTAAGCTGTTTATGTTGCATTTCCCAAGGGAATAAAGGCTGTGACCTATATATTCCCTTTGCTCCTTTCTATCTCCTGACCAACACTGGTGCTTCTCCTAGTGGCCCTGTATGGCATAACAAGACCCCTCCCCTCAGGAAATGTAAGTGATAAAATCTCCTTTCAACAGTATTCATCTCTAAGTGTCATCACTCACTCACCTTTACCGAGCACAAATAAGACGGTTATCAGTTCAGTTCAGTTCAGTTGCTCAGTTGTGTCTGACTCTTTGCAACCCCATGGACTGCAGCACACCAGGCCTCCCTGCCCATCACCAACTCCCGGAGTTTACTCAAACTCATGTCCATCGAGTTGGGGATGCCATCCAGCCATCTCACCCTCTGTCATCCCCTTCTCCTCCTGCCCTCAATCTTTCCCAGCATCAGGGTCTTTTCAAATGAGTCAGTTCTTCGCATCAGGTGGCCAAAGTATTGAAGTTTCAGCTTCAGTATCAGTCCTTCCAATGAATATTTAGGACCGATTTCCTTTAGGATGGCCTGGTTGGATCTCCTTGCAGTCCAAGGGACTCTCAAGAGTCTTCCCCAACACCACAGTTCAAAAGCATCAATTCTTCGGCACTCAGCTTTCTTCACAGTCCAACTCTCACATTCATACATGACTACTGGAAAAACCATCGCTTTGTCTAGACGGACCTTTGTTGGCAAAGTAATGTCTCTGCTTTTTAATAAGCTGTCTAGCTTGGTCATAGCTTTCCTTCCAAGGAGCAAGTGTCTTTTAATTTCATAGCTGTAGTCACCATCTGCAGTGATTTTGGAGCCCCTCCCCCCAAAATATCTGTCACTNCGCTTTGTCTAGACGGACCTTTGTTGGCAAAGTAATGTCTCTGCTTTTTAATAAGCTGTCTAGCTTGGTCATAGCTTTCCTTCCAAGGAGCAAGTGTCTTTTAATTTCATAGCTGTAGTCACCATCTGCAGTGATTTTGGAGCCCCTCCCCCCAAAATATCTGTCACTGTTTCCATCGTTTCCCCTTCTATTTCCCATGAAGTGATGGGGAAAGTGAATAACCACAGATGGTCATCAATATGTCCTATTTTAACTGCACCCTTCAAATTCCCAAGATGATTTCCATAGAGCTGTTCCCCATATGGGCATCTCTTTCTTGGGCCCATTTTCCCTTGTCCTTCTGCCTAACCATAAGGCTGGGCCATTGCCAACTTCCCATAAGTTAGTAAAAACTCAAACGGGGGGGCAAACAACATGGACTATAGACTACTGAGCAGAATTATTTATACCTGTTTCAATCAGAGTATCTTGAAACTTCCATTCATAAACCAAGACTCTTTTGGCTGGTCTATAGGGCACTGTCCATATTCCAGTTCCTCAAATGATTTCAAAGCCAGTCTTAGGGCAGAGTCTACCTGCTTGACAATGCACTGAGTAACTCTTTGTATTCCCTCAAAACTTGATCAAAGAATTAGAAACCATGAAAAGGACAAAGTAGAAATTCTAGATATGAAAAATACCATAACTGACAAATAAAAACTCAATGTATGGAATTTAATGGTAGGATTAAACAAACCTAAGGAGAAAATTAATGTGCTTAATAAACAGAACTGAAGAAATATCCAGATTGAACGAAGAGTCAAAAGTAAATAAAATGTGGAAGTGAAAGCAACAATACATTAAGAAGGCCTAATATATGTATAATGGAGTTCCATGTGTAAAAGTGTTAGTCACTCATTTGTGTCTGACTCTTTGTGACCCCAAACACTGTAGCCTGCCAGGCTCCTCTGTCCATGAGATTCTCCAGGCAAAAATACTGGAGTGGGTGGCCATTTCCTTCTCTAGGATATCTTCCCAANGTATAATGGAGTTCCATGTGTAAAAGTGTTAGTCACTCATTTGTGTCTGACTCTTTGTGACCCCAAACACTGTAGCCTGCCAGGCTCCTCTGTCCATGAGATTCTCCAGGCAAAAATACTGGAGTGGGTGGCCATTTCCTTCTCTAGGATATCTTCCCAACCCAGGGAATGAACCCAGGCTTCCTGTATTGCAGGCAGATTTTTTTACCATCTGAGCCACCAGGGAGAAATGAGGCAGAAACAATATTGGAAGAGATAATGGCCGAGAATTTTCCAAATTGATTAAAGATATCAAGTCACAGATATAAGACTTCCTACCAACTCCCAAAGAGGCTTCAAAAAAAGAGAACCACATCTAGACAAATCATAAACTCAAGCACAAAGAAAATCTTAAAAGAGAGAATAAACAGATTCCATTCAAAGAAGCAATAATTATGACATTAAATCTTAACAAAAAAAATCAAGTCTAAAATACAATGTGGTAATACTATCAGAGCACTAAAATACTACACCCAGCAGAAACACTCTTCAAGATTGAAGATGAAATTAAAAAAATGACTTTCAGACAAATAAAAACCAAGAGAATTCTCACAGATTCGACTCAAAGTAAACATTAAAGGGTGTTCATTAGGCAGATGGAAAAGGTATCAGATGGAAGTACAGAGACACAGGAAGAAATAAAGAACAACAAACAAGCATGTCTATAGATAAATCTAGTTGACTATTCATTGTCAAAAACAATAACAATGTCTTAGGAGGTTTGAAATACATATGGAACTAAAATACATTAAAAAAAATCATATATAAGTTGGGAATTATGATAAATGGAGTTAAAGTATTTTAAATTCCTTACAGTATTTAGGAAGAAGGTAAAACTACCTAGTAATATTAGATTTTGATAAACCAGAGTTTCATTTATAATAACTGAAGTAACCACCAATAGAATAATTTAAAAGCATTTAATTTTCAAGCTAATAGAAGATGGAAATAGAATGATAAAATATATCAATCCTAACAAAGACAAATAAACCAATAAATAGAATTCAATTCATACTTATTAAGTCACCTAATTTATAGCAAAAGTAACACTGTAGTACATTAGAGAAAGAACACTCCTTTAATATTTGGTCTTGTGCTAAGTGGACGCTCAAATGGAAAAAAGAGTGTTGGTCCCCATCTTACATCGCACATGAAAAATAACCACAACAGACTCCAGATATAAATATGAATTTCAAAAAAAACAAAAGAGCTTTTAGATGAAAACATAAGAGAACATCTTCACAACCTTGTAGCATACAAAGGCTTTTAAAATGGAGCCAAAAATACAAGGCTAACTATATAAAGAAAATGATAAATTGGACTGTATTCAGAATAAAGGTATTTGCTAGTAGAGAGTAAAATGGTAAGCTATAGTGTGAGAGGATATATTCATTTGATCAAAATATATTTAAAATCCCTACAAATCAATTAAAAAATGACAAAATGAACATATACTTCACAATAAATTATATTCCAACAGCCAATAAATTCAGAAAAGGTGCTCAACTTCATTAGTAATGACAGAAATACAAACTAAAATCATAAGATATTCCACAGTACCTCCAGAAGTAACAAAAAAAAAA
>SJYA01001517.1:0-22878 GCA_006410615.1 Neotragus moschatus
GGCTTGCCTCCTGACTCAGGGCCCACCACACTCCCCAGTTATGCTCTCCTGACATGGTTCCCCTCCCACAGCCATGCCTGAACCATCCATGCACTTGACTCCTGCCCTGATAACCCTGGTTTGTCGCCCTCCTGCCACCATGATCAGGACAGCAATCTTTCCACGTTCACCAATGGTTGTGCAATTATGACGGCCACCCCCAAGACTCTATGCCCAGCCCCACCTCCAGGCTGCATTTCCAGGGCCAGCTTTGATTCTGGAGAGATGCACTTTGGAATTTCAGGCTCATCAGTTTCCCTCTAAAGTGCTTCCTGCCTCCTAAACTCCTTCACTGGATTAATTCATCCTGCAGCCACTCAGTCATCCGGGGTAAGCACGTGGGATCAAAGGCACTGGCTGTTGCTCACCCTACACTTGTTCCAACCCTTCTGACTCAACTGTCTCATCACAGAGGCAGCAAAAGCTAGTTACTTGCCTTTCTTGCAGCTGGAGATTGTCAGGAGACACAGTTCCATCCAATGAGTTAGAAACAGATGCCTGCTTGGGTGTCCGGAAAAGTTTTTCCTTTCCTGAAAATATGGACCAATGCAGCTAGTCACCCCTCCTTTCAGCTTCCCCTTCCCTCTACGTTCCCCCAACCCTGATGAGTATCTGGAGCCGAGGCAGCAGCCTTGAGGCCCCAGGGACAGCAAGTACACGGTCAGCAGTTGAAGGGAGAAAGAGAACACCAGGGACTTCAGTGGCATAGCTGAGTGGTCCCTCAAGCTCTGGACAGCCTGCCTCAGATAGCTGGTTCTGAAAGAGAAAAAGATGTGTGCATTGTGTTTTCTGATGCATCCTTTTGCTGTTCAGTTGCTCTGTCGTGTCTGACTATGACCCCATGGACTGCAGCACACCAGGATTCTCTGTCTATCAACATCCCCCAAAGCTTGCTCAAACTCATGTCCATCGAGTCGGTTATGCCATTCAACCATCTTGTCCCTTGCTGTCCCCTTCTCCTCCTGCGTTCAATCTTTCCCAGCATCAGGGTCTTTTCTAATGAGTCAACTCTTTGCATCAGGTGGCCAAAGTATTGGAGCTTCAGCATCAGTCCTTCCAATGAATATTCAGGACTGATTTCCTTTAGGATAGACTGGTTTGATCTCCGTGCTGTCCAAGGGACTCTCAAGAATCTTCTCCAGCACCACAGTTCAAAAGCATCAATTCTTTGGAGCTCAGCCTTCTTTATGGTTCTACTGATACACTTAGTTAGTTCTCCCTCTGAACCCACCCCCTTGCTCTCAGCAGACCTTCTCATCCAGTTGTTCTCTCCCTTGTTTCTCTCTCTTCCTCTCTCCTATCTCTCATCATTGTTTCTGTAAACACTTGCTTTCTGAGCACCTATTCTGGACAGTCTCTGTACGATGAGAACACAGGAGGCTGTGCCATTCTTAGTGCAGATGGTACATAGAGGCAATGTGATGGGCTAGGTGCCCTGGCACATCTTCTGCTGGGCTGAGTGTCCTCACATCTCCCATTGTGGTTCCATCTGTTCAACAGCTTCCTGCACACCTCCAGCCAAAGTAGCACCTCGGGTTTCCTCCGTTGATGGACAGCAATGCCCCTCAGCTCCCCCAGAGGCGTTTCTGGCCTCACTCTCTTGACCAGGATGGTTCTGCATCTCAGATCTAGAGTCCTCTCCCTCACAGTCCCCTCTCAGGCCACCCCCACTGCCCTGGCCACCTGAGCCCTTAGATCCCACTTCCCTAGACGCTCGCCCCTCCTGGAGGGACTCTGTGAAACCCTGGAGTGAGGGTGGTGGTGCCCAGAGAAAGGGGCCCCAGGGGTTTGGGAAGGACCAGGGTTACATTCTGGCACACCATCTGCAGCTGAACAGTCCTGTGGGAGTCATCGGAAGGACCAAGCCAGGGAGATCAGGAGTGATAAGCAAACAAACAGGCGACGCTAAGCCTGGAGCCAGGTGGCATCCACGTTCTATCTCACTTTAAAGTGCACCATTGGGATGGCTTTACAGAGGATGGATTCCAAAGTTCCGAGAGATTCAGCAGTGGGCCTGAAGTCACACAGCAAGTAATGGGCAGATTCACAGTCTGAGGGAAAGTGAAATGGAGTTGGAGGAACAGGTGGTCTGCGGGTCAAGGCTGCAGGGAGGCACACCTGGGAGTGGAGGATGGACCCTCCTCATGCTCTATCACCGGCTCCTCAGCTCTGCTGGGACCCCCTTCCTGACACCAGACACCCACTAAAACACCAGCAGAGTAGCTGTAACAGACCCAACTCTAATACAACCATCCCACCAATCAGGGGACAACGATCCCTGGAAGTGCTGCACTCTAACCTGCTGCCCTATCAGCCGTGCCGGGGCTCCAGCCCAGACAGGGTCCCTGACTTTATCCAAGAGGATCTGAGGAGGCCTGGGCTAGAGCTCAGGCTCTAACCACGCGGAGACAGGGAAGGGACTGGGTTCTCTGAGCACACATCCCTCCCCCAGGGGACACCTCTGGGACACACAGGCCACCCCCTCTGCACCTCTGGGCAAAGCCAAAGGGATGTCCAAATCTACAATGTTTTTAGAGCCCCTTCCTTTTGCAAATTGTTTTATAAACATTGAAGTGCTTTCATATCCACTTTCCATATCCACATATCCATATCCACTATTTCATCAGATCTTCACAACAATCAAACCAGCACTATTTTTCTAATGTTCTGCATGAATAGTGTCAACAATAGCCGCAAAGCAAGGTCCTGAGAAGCCAGACATGCTGAGCACCACATGATATCTTAAGAGTGCAGTGGAGTGGACAGCGATAATGGGCAGCTTTATCATCCTGACTTTCCTTCCATTTCCCAATGGGACCCCAAGCTCACAGGATCTCACCTCCTTGGGCCCAACAGACAGTTCAGGGAAGGGCTTGGGACCCTAGTCAGGCCACTCAGAATCCTCTACCCATGTTTGATGGACTTCTCAGGAAAGAGCAAAGAGCAACTGAGAGTCACTGCTCTCCTCAGAATACCTCCCAGAGAATGAGGCCAGGTTACAGGCCTGGAAATGGGGAGATGAGTATCTGGGAACCATCACGGAGCACAAAAATCCAGCCATACCTGAAGCCCATCCCACCGCTAGAATTTCCATGCATGTGAACCAGCATCTTCCCATCTTAGAAAAAGCCTCTACACCAACACAAAGAAGAGGAGCAAGGCCTCCTACCTGGGGGCAGAGCACGGAAATCTCCTGAAAGACGAAAGCGAAAATCAAACAAAAACATAAGACCAGCACAGAGAAGAACTTTCACTCGTCCAACAAAGACTTGAATCCAACCAAGCACCATACTAATTGGTTAGAAAGACAGCCCAGCATCAGGATCCCTGTCTTCAGGGATCTTAATAAGACGAAGTACAGACACTCTGGAAGGGCTGGAGGTGGCTGCAATAATAATACAGAACTAACCTAATGGGAAGTCAGCGAAGATTTTCTGAGAATGTCACATTTAAATAGAAACTGAAGGGTGATCAAATGCAAACCTCAGGAAGCTGAGGCTGGGCAGGCACAAGTGAGATTGCATTGCTGAGACAGCAGCTTCACTACCAGGGACTCGAGCACACTGGCCCAATTGTGTGTGGGGATGTGGGGGCGGGGACTCGAGCACACTGGCCCAATTGTGTGGGGATGTGGGGGCGGGGACTCGAGCATACTGGCCCAATTGTGTGTGGGGATGTGGGGGCGGGGAACAGGGCAGAGTCTACACCTTCTTTTACACTTTGAATGTAAACACAAATATGAAAATCTTTCCAAAATAATCAGATAAGTGTGCCAAGAAATAATGACATGAATCTTTGTGGCAGCAATGTTTATAACGATAGAAACTTACAATAACTGAAATTCTAAAATAACAGAATATATCGATATGCACTTAGACTTGAAAAATATTTTAAAAGATGATGTAAACACACCTTTATTGACTTGAGAAGATGTACATGCCTAGGAGAAATAAGTGGGCCTCAAAAAATATAGAGAAGATGATTTCATGTGTATCAAGTACAAAATAGGAATTCAATAAATATTTACTGAGCGAATGGCAAATAAATACCTCTGAACAGATAAACGCCAAATAAGATGTTTGCAGTCATTATTTCTGGGTGAGGGGATTATTGATGCTTTTAAATTGTTTTTTAGATCTGTTTATCTGAACTAACATTTTTTGTACCGTGCACATGAATTACGTACACTATAAAAAGGAATAAAAAGAAATCTTTCCAAAGCAAGCAATGACTCAACAAGGTCAGTTTTAAGATCGAGACAGATAATTAGGAAACAGAACCTTAAGACAGAAGAGAAAACAGTGTAGCTGGATAAGCATAATAGATAAGAACATATTCTTCCTCTAAACATTGGAGAGAAATGAACCTTTCTTCAATGTCACAGCTAGAATTTGTTTAGCAGAAGTCCACGACATATTTCATATTTGTTCAGCTATCTGTAACACAGCACATTAGTTAAATATTGGTAAAGGAAAATATTTACACTGATGCAAAAATGAAGTCAACAGGCTTGTATTTGTACAATGCCAACAAAGTCATTTTAAAAAAAAGTTTATATATGCCAAAAATATAAATATTTGGGCAAATCTGCAAACAAATGTCATTTGAATCAATTTCTGGGGTGACTGATTGCATCATCCATGTTTCTCCCAGATGTTTCAGGAGAACACAGAATATGGCCTTAGATAACCAAGCCAGTGGCTGGGCAGCTACACTGTCACCATTACTAATAGCATGGCTAGGCAATTAACACCACCCACTCTCTGATGTCTTTTGCAGCCAAACTGTAATCCACTGATTGTTCATATCATTGGGAAAATTGTGTTAACTTTGAAACTCTGGAGGTCTTGATGGAGGCAAAGCACTGGCTCTGATCCTGGCAGATTTGAAGAAAGCCAACAGCAAGTGCTATGGACAGCCTGCCAAATTCAGCCCAGAACCCTGTGCTGTGCTTAGTCAGCCAGTCGTATTCAACTCTTTGTGATCTCATGGACTGTAGCCCACCTGGCTCCTCTGTCCATGGGGATTCTCCAGGTAAGAATACTGGAGTGGGTAGCCATGCCCTTCTCCAGGGGATCTTCCCAACCCAGGGATCGAACCCAGGTCTCCTGCACTGCAGGTGGATTCTTTACTGTCTGAGCCACCAGGGAAGCCCCTGAGCCCTGGGGACCCCTATACGTTATAAGAACAGCTATCTATATATTACATGGCCTTCCAGGTCCCACAAACTTCTCGGGGTTCCTCACTCACCAGGCTGCACCTCCTCACTCAGAAAAGCATGGAAGGATCTCACAGGAGGCTGAAAATGTCATGAGATGCACACTGCAGGAGCAGAAAGTGAGCTGAGCCTCGGAACACCAGCTGAAGGGAAAAGGATGCCAGGGGCATGATAAATCAGCCACTGCCAAGACAAGGTTGTAGCTCTTGGGACAGCTGGATGGCTCATAACTGCTCCCTTAGAGAAGCATGGGACACTCATGAGGCAAACACAAGGACCTGGGAAAGAAGAAGGGCCATCACCCCACAGAATCATGCCTCCAACACTACCTGCCCTATGCCAGAAGCAGCTATTTACATGTGGTCATTCTCCACTGAAACATGAGCTCCTAAAGGTCAGATAGTATCCTACTAGGCTTGGCATCCTTGAAGGTGACGCAGACTCTGACCTCTCTGAGTCTTCACTCAGTAACTACCGGCAGGTAAATGAGTAGATGAATGCTTACAACAAAACTTGCACTTCCCCTAATGCTAGGTTCTAAGCACACAGCATGTGCTATGAAACTCATGGATGGTCAGGCAGGTACGGTTCTGTGTGTGATTCCTCATGTGCCAAGGGTGAAAGAAGATCTAGGAGAGTGGTAGGATAATTTAGGAAGCATGAGGAAATGAACCAGAAGCTGGATTAACAGGAATTTCCTTAACCCGTCCAGACGACACACAGAACCAGCCCGCATCCTTCCTCCACTCCTGGGCAAGGTCACTGGTTCTTGCGCTGAAGCCAAAGGGAGTGGTTATCGATTCACTGAGAGTTACCACAGTGTACAGCCTCCCATATACACACACAGGTACACAAACACAAGGACACATTTGGCTCTGCGAGTTTTGCACACCATGGTAGGTACTTGGAAACCTAGGCTAGGCTGAGCCTCCTACTGCCCCTAGATCTGCTCACTCTGTAGCCCACCTGCTTGGATGGAATGGTGGAATCCCCAGCACTAACTCAACTGATCTCTTTCTCTGCTTTTTCAAAATTGCTGGAAGCATGAATAAATGAAGGAATTAAATTCATATACGATGGGACTCCATACGCCTCTACTTGGATTACCATAAACTCAAGAAGAAGATGGGATGGGATGGGATGGGATGTGGGAAGGAAAAGGTTACTCCCTGAGAGGGCAGCCAGGGCCAGGGGCCCTCTGGGTACCACTCATGCTGTGCTGACCACACCAGTTTGCAGAACACCTACCTCTCCTGCTTTCTCGTGTCTTGTTTCCACCTCGCACCCTGGCCAGGGCTTACACTTTGAACTGTTCAGTCCCAGCTCAGCCCTGCATCCTCCTGGACACACCTATGCTTTTCTGAATTGCTACTTCAGCAAGCTCAACGGCTTGGGGGAACCATCCTGCAAGACGAAAATCCTTCCACCCCATTCTATTTCACTTTCAGATTCCCTAGTGGATGATGGAGGAAGAGAGGCTTCATGGTGGGCCAAATAGGAAAAAAGGGCAGGACAGGCGTAGATATATAGATGTATAATCACATACCAGTGTCAGGCCCAGCTGTACTGGAGTCAAAAGGAAAAATCAGTAACACCAATCTTACATCTATTTAAACATTTGACATTTTATTTTTTTTTTTTTAAGGTCACCATTTAGCCATTTTATAAGTTAAACATTCGCCTATTCTGACTCAGGTATTACACTTTGATTTATTAACACAAGACAAGTGAAAATACATACATACAGAATTACACAAAACTATTCTATCAGCTTTACTTAGCATAGCCAAAACTGGAAGTAACCCAAATTATCTTAACCAGACCAATGAATTAACAAATAGAATAAGTATAGAAAAGATACTTAGTTTAGCAATAAAAAGAATGAACTATTTATATATAATTGAAGAATCTCAAAATAATTATGAACCATGAATAAAATCAGAAAAAAGTAAACATTTTAAGAATAAAATCATATATAATTCTAGAACACACAAAACAGTCTATTGGAAGGTAAATCAATGATGGCCATACTTACATTATTGTGATTACAATGAGGTTTTCTTGGTTTACATGTAAACTTTAAATTGCATACTTCAAATAGACACAGAATATTGCATGATGACTAGAATAAAAATTTATAAAATGGTTCAAAGGCAAAATATAGATAACTCACTCTTTTCAGAAAATCAGGCTTGGCAATCCTATATTGCCTCTCTTTCCTGATGACCTTGGAGGAACAGCCTTGCCTTAATGGTAGCAAATACTGATGAGTAATAGATTCCTTTTCACCTGAGTTAACAGGAAGGCTGGCTGGCCACAGAGCCACACTGTTGACTAAAATTTCTCCTTTCTCTCTGTTTGTTTCTCTGCCTCTGTGGCAAGGGGCTTTGGCTGAACACCCCAGAGAGGCTACAGGAATCCAGAAAACCAATAGCTTATTTTTTTTGACAATGACCTCAGCCACAAAAGACACACATGCCTGGAGCCTGGCAATTTCTGGGCATCTGTGCACACTGATACTGCACAGTCACTGGAACATCTGTTGATACAACTGGAGAAGGGGCATATTCCACGTACTTCACTGCAATTTTCTAAAATGTAGCATTGAAATAGTATTAAGCTTTATTCCCAAGGATTAGTGTGTGTATGTGTGCATCTCCATAAGTGGTACCCCTCAGATGATCCTTTATTCATCTCACCTTAGTCCTTATGATATGGCTACTGCTGCTGCTGCTGCTAAGTCGCTTCAGTCATGTCTGACTCTGTGTGACCCCATAATCAGCAGCCCACCAGGCTCCCCCATCCCTGGGATTCTCCAGGCAAGAACACTGGAGTGGGTTGCCATTTCCTTCTCCAACGCATGAAAGTGAAAAGTGAAAGTGAAGTCGCTCAGCTGTGTCCAACTCTTCGAGACCCCATGGACCACAGCCTACCAGGCTCCTCCATCCATGGGATTTTCCAGGCAAGAGTACTGGAGTGGGTTACCATTTCCTTCTCCAGATATGGCTGCTATTTATTATCATTCCTAACCAGACACTGTGCTTAAAAATTAAATACAATCCTCATAATACTCCTATCGGTGCTTATCAGCCTCACAGTACTCCTATCATTCCCATGTGACAAATGGGGAAACTGAGGCACAAAATGTTCACAGAATAGAAAATGTCACACACCTGGGAAGAGGTAGTGAAGATATAAATTCAAGAGGCAATCAAGTGAACCACGCTTGATTAGAAAACATCAGCCTGCTGTGTATCTAACTCAGGGGATAAATGGCATGCAGCAAACATGGTGAGGTGCTCTACAGCCAGAAAGAGAGATTTAATGGATCCCATGGTGCCTGCAGGCTTCCCAGGTGGCTCAGTGGTAAAGAATTCACCAGCCAAGCAGGAGATGTGGGTTAGATCCCTGGGTCAGGAAGAACCCCTGAAGAGGGAAACGGCAACCCACTCTAGATTTTTGCCTGGGAAACCCCATGGACAGAGGAACCTGGCAGGCTGCAGTCCATGTGGCTGCAAAGAATCAGACACAACTGAGCGACTAAGCAGCAGCAGCAGCAGCAGCAGCAGCAGCATGTGTGCTAAGGCTCCAGAGACTTGGAGAACAACTTCTTCCATGGACATTTGCATAGGAACGAAGGAAAGTCTTCCCAGCTAAAGAATCCACATACTGAAGAAAGCCTGGTAAGTTTTTAAGAAATCAAGTTTTGAATTTTTCATAAGATTATTTTAGATTTGTGGGACAAAGATTATTATAAAATCTGTGGTCAAGAGTCTTTTTCTTGCAATTTAAATTTTTCAGAAAGAAGAAAACAAAATATCTCACAAGAAAAATGTCTGATTTGATTTAAAGCCATCGGTCAGCCTTCTTTATCTGCTCATGAATACGACATTCTCATTAAGACCCAGGGATCCATGGAAACCCTACTGAGAAACCATGAAAGCTCCACAGGGACTGCACTGGGAGCTGCTTTTCCGAGAATGTGTCTGTTATATTGAATATCAATATATCAACTCTGGCTCCTGAACCATCATTTTGCTAATGTTAGTAGCAGTAGCTTGAATGAACTTAGATATTGTTAACTCCAGGCTAAATCAAATATACAATATTGCTCCAACGAAGCTGTCAACAACAGAGGCTGTGAGCGATCACCATTCTAGTATGTGTCAGTTGGCATACCTACAACTCTGTTTATCACGTCATTTCTTTTACTACAGCTGTTTGCCAGCCACCTTGCCAGTTGGTGACATTGGTTAAAGTCCAACACTCAGGGAAGACACACCCGCCAGATAAAGATTTACTTCTCCATTTCAAACTATATTTAATTTTCCCTCTTCACATTTTCTCCACCACTTATCAGCACCACACCATTTAGCACATAATTAAATATAGCTCCATAAACCCTGAGAAAACTATAATTCAAAAATACACATGTACCCCAGTGTTCACTCCCTGGTGTCTCAGTGGTTAACAATCCACCTGCCAAGCAGGAGACACGGTTTTAATCCCTGGATTTGGAAGATCCCCTGGAGAAGGAAATGGCAACCCTTCACAGTATTCTTGCCTGGGAAATCCCATGGACAGAGGAGCCTGGCAGGCTATAGTTCATAGGGTTGCAAAAGAGTTGGACATGACTTAAAGACTAAACAACAGCCCCAGTGCTCATTGTCGCACTATTTACAATAGCTAAGACATGGAAGCAACCTAAATGTCCAAGAACAGCTGAATGGATAAAGAAGATATGGTACTTACATATAATGAAATATTACTCAGCCATAAAAAAGAACAAAATTGGGTCATCTGGAGTGATGTGGATGGACCTAGAGTTTGTCATATAAAGTGAAGTAAATCAGAAAGAGAAAAATAAAATTTGCATATTAATGAATATGTATAAAATCGAGAAAATGGTATAGATGAACCTATTTGCAGGGCAGAAATAGAGTCACAGATAAACAGAATGGACATGTGGACACAGGCAGGGAAGGGGAGAGCGGGACGAACTGGAACAGTAGCACTGATAAACATAACACTTTGTTGTTGTTTAGTCACTAAGTCCTGTCTGACTCTCCGTGATCCCACGAACTATAGCCCACCAAGCTCCTCTGCCCATGGGATTTCCCAGGCAAGAATACTGAAGTGGGTTGCCATTTCCTCCTCCAAGAGATCTTCCCAGCTCAGGGACAGAACCCACAACTCTTGCATTGGCAGGCAGATTCTTTGCTACTGAGCCACTAAGAAGCCCCCATATACACGACCATGTGTAAAATAGACAGTGGGTGGAAAGCTGCTGTATAGCACGGAGAGCTCAGCTCAGTGCTTCGTGATGACCTAGAAGAGTGGGATGGGAGAGAGAATCAGAGGGAGGAGATATATGTATACATATATCCGATACGTGGTGCAGTGCATTAGAAACTAATACAACATTTTAAAGCATTTATACTCCAATAATAACATTTTTTAAAAAAATTATATATAAATAATAAATAAATAAATAAAGCCCCATCTTTTGAAGAACTGAGAAACTTGTGTCTCCTCAGGTAGAATGTAGCTGTACGGCAGTGTTTTGAATTTTAGAATTTCAGCATCTTGTTTTACTTACACAGCACATAGTGTAGGAAAAGCACGTATTAGGCTGTCAGTTCAAAGGTTTCAGTTCAGTTCAGTTCAGTTGCTCAGTCGTGTCCGACTCTTTGTGACTCCATAAATCGCAGCACGCCAGGCCTCCCTGTCTATCACCAACTCCTGGAGTTCACTCAGACTTGTGTCCATAGAGTCAGTGATGCCATCCAGCCATCTCATTCTCGGTCGTCCCCTTCTTCTCCTGCCCCCAATCCCTCCCAGCATCAGAGTCTTTTCCAGTGAGTCAGCTCTTCACATGAGGTGGCCAAAGTACTGGAGCTTCAGCTTTAGCATCTTTCCTTCCAAAGAAATCCCAAGGCTGATCTCCTTCAGAATGGACTGGTTGGATCTCTTTGCAGTCCAAGGGAATCTCAAGAGTCTTCTCCAACACCACAGTTCAAAAGCATCAATTCTTCGGCGCTCAGCCTTCTTCACAGTCCAACACTCACATCCATACATGACCACTGGAAAAACCATAGCCTTGACTAGATGGACCTTAGTCGGCAAAGTAATGTCTCTGCTTTTTAATATGCTATCTAGGTTGCTCACAACTTTTCTTCCAAGGAGTAAGCGTCTTTTAATTTCATGGCTGCAATCACCAACTGCAGTGATTTTGGAGCCCCAAAAAATAAAGTCTGACACTGTTTCCCCATCTATTTCCCATGAAGTGATGGTTTACTGGGGTGAAAAGGAGACACAAGAAAGGGCAGATGGGGGGCTCCGTGCATGAATCCTGTTGGGCAAAGGTCAGGAGCCTGGCAGAACTATTTGGGGACCCAGAGAATATGTAGCCAGAGGCTGGACTAACACAAAAGACAGGGAGAGAAGCTAGAGAACAGATAGGAAACACTGTGAACAGGGGAACCAATAATCACAACTCACACTGGGAGGATCTGGAGTAAGGAGGGGGACAAAAACCAGCCCATGCATATAATTTAAGACCAAGACCCTGTCTGACATGAGGGTATCAGTGGTCACAGTGATAGCCAAGGAATTATGGGGCACTGTCCTACTCAGGACTATTCTACCCAGAGCTACTGTTATCCCCAGGCCAATGTCTGTAGGGTTTAGCTGCCCTACTCTTGGGTTCTTGAAGCCACCTTTCCCAGTTGTGGTAATACCCAGGGCTGGCTATTGGCTGTGGCTCTCTTCCACAGCCTTCTCCAATGCCCTTAGGATGTGGGGGATGCCTGATGTAATCATACTCATTTATGAATCACAACCTTTGGTTCCAGTGCACCAAGAGAAGGGGCATGTTAGATGGTCACGTTGTGGAGACTGAACAACAGTCTCTGCTCCGGGATGGAGAAGAGTTTTGGATTTCAATACTTTGCTCAGCACCCAAAAAGAAACTATGGAGTCCCCACAAATAAATCAAATGGGTCTTTCATGAAATGACCAAAGGTCAGCTTCCCTGGTGGCTAAGACTGTAAAGAATCTGCCTTCAATGCAAGAAACCCCAGGTTCGATCCCTGGGTTGGGAAGATCCCCTGGTGAAAGGAAGAGCTACTCACTTCAGTATTCTTGCCTGGAGAATTCCATGGACAGAGGAGTCTGGCAGACTACAGTTCATGGGGTTCCAAAGAGTCAGACACAACTGAGTGACTAACACTTTCACTTCTTCTTTTCACTTCATAACCAAATTATTACAAGAAGCTCATCACATTGCGTTTTACTTGTATTAGCTGGAGAGGCTACAAACCAGTTCTTCCTGCCTAAAAATTTTCTTTTTTTTTTTTCCAGTTTGAACATCTTCCTGAAGAGCTCATTCCCAGATGAAGAGCTTCATCATGCTAGTGAATTACTGGAAGGGCATGAAGGCAAGAAACTTGGTCCCTGAGAGGGCCCCAACCTTAGAGAAAGACTCTAGAGAAAAACCTCCCAAATAATTCTAAAGGTTCACCCTTCCTGCTGCCTCTATGAGTGGCTCTTAACACTGACTGCTAGATGGGGTTTCCCTGTTGGGATCCAGATGGCCAGAGATGAATTTCTGCTGACTTCTCCTGCATCCCACCCCATCAGTGTCTGCCCTCCCCTGGAGGGCTCTCCAGATGGCACTTGTCGTAAATGGAAATCAAAGTCAGATCAGTCATCTGCTTACATTAAGAAAGCCACCTTCCAATTGACTGACTGTCTCTTTTCTTTGTCTTTAATTACGTGAATAAACAAGAAGACTGCATATTAATGAAGGTACTTGTTTAACTATTTGGCATAAGAGAAACTGTAGCTTCCTCTTTACTATGAGGGAAACTGCCTGACCATGGAAACATCAAAGAGTCACCGAGCACTGATTGATGCATTATATATGAATGTATATGTTTTACTGGATTGAAGTCATCATCTTCTCACCTTATCTACCTAACAAAGAAAGAGAAGTGCTCTCTGGTAGAAAATAATTTTACAGCTTCTACAGTTTTCTACATTCAATGACCAACATACAAGAAAAAATTACAGGACATATGAAGAGGCAAGAAAAACTGACCAACAATCAAGGGAAGACAGATCACAGAAACAGACCCATGTACTATCCCAATATTGAGTTAGCAGATAAGGACTTTAAAAATAATTGTGATTAACATGTTGAAAACAGAAGGAAAGATGAACAAAATGAATGAAAAAATGAAGAATTGCAACCGAAATTGGAATGTGTAATAAAAAAATTTAAAGGTATTTTAGAACCAAAATATGCAATGTATCAAGAATTCATCGGGTGTATTTAACAGCAACCTGGACACAGGCAGAAGACAAGATGAGTAGGCAGTCACACTAACATGCAGAGAGAAAAAAAGAATCACGGGAAAAATAGGTGGGAAACATCGAACAGGTCTAGCACACACGTAATTAAAGCTGAACTGTGCTTTGACCTTCAAGAGACCTGGGTTGAACCTCACCTTCCTCTGAGGTTACTTACGGGTCACTTTTAGTAAGTGACCTAACACCTTTGAGCTTCAGTTTCTCTGTGTACAATTCAGGAACAAATAAGCCAACACTGTATGATTTTTAAAATTTCTTTTTGATGTGGACCATTTTTAAAGTCTTCACTGAACTTGTTACAATAATGCTTCTGTTTTATGTTTTGATTTTTAGCCACAAAACATGTGGGATCTTAGATCCTCAATTAGGGATTGAACCTATGCCTCCTGCATTGGAAAGTAAAGTCTTAACCACTCGACTGTCTGGGAAGTCCCTGTATGCTTTTTTTAAGTGAGTCAGGAGGAAAGTCTGAAGTACTCATCTGTGTGCTTCTCCTAACCATCTCTGCCCCAGAATCAAGAAACATGCCAACAACTGCAGAACCTTGGTATAAAGGTCCTAATACTGAACTCTTAAGCTCACAAGACCTCAGTCAGCATGGAATATGGAAAGAGAGGGATGAGGACTCATAAAGTGGCTTTTTCTATCTCCCAGGCATGATGAGAGAACGCAGGATGGGAAAGCAAAGAAAGAAGAGATAATGTTGGTCAGGGAAGAGCAAGATGAGAAGCCCAGGCTGCTCCACCAGAGCAAGTGTCATCCCTTTTAGGACCCAGAGATCACACGAAAACAGCTCCGCTCTTAGAGATGCTTTGCACTGCTATTACCCAGTGATGACAGCTGAAACAGGACCATCTATAGACTCCAGAAGGAACAAAACTCATCTGGACACTGATGCTCTGTTAAGTCTCTTATCTGATCCTCTCCATTTGGTCAACTCCTGTTTTACAGTTTGAGACATAGATAAAATGAGACAACAATTTCAATATCTGATAAAATTATTCACAATTGTATTAATTACTGATGATTATGACTTGCTGCTACTACTGCTAAGTCGCTTCAGTCGTCTCCGACTCTGTGCGACCCCATAGACGGCAGCCCACCAGGCTCCCCCATCCCTGGGATTGTCCAGGCAAGAACACTGGAGTGGGTTGCCATTTCCTTCTCCAATGCATGAAAGTGAAAAGTGAAAGTGAAGTCGCTTAGTTGTGTCTGACTCTTCGCGAGCCCCTGGACTGCAGTCCACCAGGCTCCTCCGTCCATGGGATTTTCCAGGCAAGAGTAATGGAGTGGGGTGCCATTGCCTTCTCCTATGATTATGACTTACTAAATATTATTTAATTTATAGCTAGTGTTAAATGAATGTATACTATGTGCCAGGCACTATCTTAACATTTCATATATTTACTAATTTCATTAATTCACTATACTTATTTATCACTACAGCCTTCCAAGGTATATCATATGATCTCACCTGAAGTGGTTTAGTCACTCAGTCATGTCCGACTCTTTTGAGACCCCACGGACCATAGTCCATCAGGCTCCTCTGTCCACGAGATTTTCCAGGCAAGAATACTAGAGTGGGTTGCCATTTCCTTCTCCTGGGTATCCTCCCGACCCAAAGATCATATCCGGGTCTTCTGCATTGCAGATTCTTTACCAACTGAGCCACCAGGGAAGCCCCTTCTAAGGTAAGTACTCACTAAATCGCTTCCTCAAGGTCACCCAAGCTAACGAGGTGTCAAATCTTCAATACTACCCAAGGGATGGGTACTATCTGATGAGTGCCACTGTATATTAGCAACTTCCTCTACTTGGGCTGATTGAATCCAAACAGTGACATCTGGGGCTCAGCCCCTTTTCTGCAAAGCAGTTCTGTTGTTAACCATCGCTGCCCCTGCAGCACTGCAGTGAAGCTTTAAGGAAATGATTATATAAAGTGCCCATCACAGTGATCAACATGTTGTCAACTCTCATTAGATGTGCTGTCTGTTACTTTTCATTTGTGTGACAATAGAGAGCTCAGAGAAAAGGGAAGATCTGGAATTTTTAAAGTTCCATCCATAGAATTCTCATGGTAAGTTGAAAATGAACGTTGCAAACATTCTACTTTTCTGGTTGCACTTTTTCCTCTATTTAATGAAAGTGAAATAAATAACAAATGTTTCTGTCTCTGATTTGGTTAAGGGTTGTCAGCAACAGCATCAGAGCTCACCAGGATATGTCAGACACACTATCTTAGCTCATCCCATCCTGGCCAGCACATCTGAGGTCCATTTCAGGAGCCCAGAACAGCCGCTTTTCTCTGAGCAAGCTGATAACCACAGAGGCCCCAGTCAAGACTCTTCCTCCTTATAGAGCTGCATAGTTCAGGGAACAGCCCTGGGGCCTGAGGTGGGCAGGTACAGGGTGCAGATCTATTCCCCATGCCCAGGTTCCCCAGGAGCCAGGATCAGAAAATGTCAGGGCTTCTCAGGCCATCACCATGGAGACTGCCCCAGGTGGCTGATGGGTGGAGACAGCTCCTCTCCAAAGGGCAGGCACAGCGGCACATCTGCCCCAGGCCAGGCAGGCCATGGGAACAGGCAAGTAACGGGGCCACTGGAGGCCTCAGAACACAAAACCACAGGTCCAGGGGGAAGAGGAAAGCTGAGTCTGAAGCTCCTGCTCTTCCCATCAGAGGCAATTTCATTTGAAACTTAGCCTCAAGGTTTCTAGAAACCTACTTAGATCTGGTGTCGCCTCTGTATGTGACTAGAATATAAATCAGAACATCAGATGGGGATATAGGGCTTCCAGCTTCTGAGACCTCTCTGGGCCAGGGGAGGGCAGATGGCAGGACCCTAATAGGAAGGGCCCCTGCAGTTCCTGAAGCTAAAAAAGGATGGTCAATGTCCTGAAAGTATAAGTGTTAGTCGCTCAGTCTTGTCTGATTCTTGCAACCCCATGGACTGCAGCCCGCCAGGCTCCTCTCTGTCCATGGAATTCTCCAGGCAAGAATACTGGATTGGATAGCCATTCCCTTCTCCAGGGGATCTTCCCAACCCAGGGGTCAAACCGTGGTCTCCTGAATTGCAGGCAGATTCTTTACCATCTGAGCCACTAGTCTGACCATAATTCAGGGGAGGGAAGCACTCTTTATTGACCTCCCATCTTTGCCAAGTGCCAAACACTGAACTGCACACCTTACAGAACTTTCCCAGAGCCTTGTGTTATGAACTCTACTACCCCAGTTTCCATAAAGGAAACTGATGCTAGGAGACATGAGGTCCCTGACCCAGGTCTTTTAGCTGGTAGGTGCAAAGATGCAAAGCCAGGTCCACATGATTCCTAAGCTCAGGGAGCCCCATTTCCTGGCAGCATATTCTGTTCCCATTACTGAGATATCGCCCTGGGCCAGACAATGCACCATGCACTCTATAGATATGGTTTCATCTTAATTTTCACAATCTATCTCCCTGGGAAGAGGAGAGAAAAGTTTAAACCAGATGGCCATAAATGTTTTTTTTTTCAATATAAGACCATAAAAACCTCTAACTGGCAAGAAGAAAGAAGGGGTTACTGTGGTCTAAACGTGTGCCCTGTACTTCCAGGATCCTGAGAAAACTATTATCTCCAGGCTTCTCCTTCTTTGAGACATATACCACATTCATGGAAAGGACATTTTCATCATTGGGGAAATGTCAGTATTCTCCAAAATGGCCTATAAATTTGATGCAACTCTATTCGAAAACAACAGCAAATTTTTTAAGGGATTTGACAAACTGACTCTAAATGTATATTAAGGAGAAATAGACAAGGCACAGCCTCCACCACACTTGCAAAAGGATACAGTGAAGGAATGTACCACATACAAAGACTACAGAGATTAAATATAGAAGTGTGATCACTAAGACAGAAGGGCATTGATAAAGGACTAGAAGAATGACCAATAAACCAGAACAGAGGGCTCAGGAAGAGATCTTCACATACGTGGAACTTACACTTTAATGTATAAAAGAGAGCATGAACATACAGGGGAAAGGAGCGTATAATTCAGTCAACAGAGCTGGAAAATGTAGTTCTCTATTTGTAAAAATTGAAACTGGATCTCTCACTCATCATTCACAAAACCAACACTGTCCATGTGTGTGTTTAGCTATCTTTCTGTTTGGGGAACAGAAAAATGATTTCTTAAACAAGATTAAGAAAGTTCTAACAATAAAAGAAAAATTGATACATAAGACTTCATCAAAATGAAAAACTTTTGTTCATCAAAAGATAACTCAAAGAAAGACAAAGGACAAATTACAACCCAGAGAAGGTATCAGTGGAATAGACAACCAACAAAGGGCTAGTGTCATTATAAAAAGTTATCTACAAAAAATTTTAAAAAGACAAACAACCCAATCAGAGAATGAACAACAAACATTAACAGGCATTTTCACAGAAGCAAAAACACTTACAGCTAATAACATATGAAGAAATGCTAGGCCTTAGCAGCAATCAAGAAATTGGAAATCAAAAAATAAAAAATAAAAAAGAAATTGGAAATCAAGGTCACGAGACTTCATTTTACATTTGTTCAATGGAAAAATAAGAAAGTAGTCAAAAAAAAAAAAAAAGAAAGTAGTCAATATTCAGTGTTCAAGAAAATGCAGTGTAATGTGGCTATTTTACATGCTGTCAGTAGGGTTATAAAATGATACAAGTATTTTGAAAAGCAATCTGGAATCATCTTATAAATTTGGATAGTCACCCACCCAAAGGCCATCAAGAGCAAAATGGACAAATAAAGTATGCATATGTCACATTGAAGTAGAGATACACACAGCAATATCTTAAAGTTGGCCAGAAAAAAAAAGTCCCAGAATACAATATACAGTAAGATACTTTTTTATAAAGTTCAATACAAGTAAAACCAAACAGTTTGGAGTTTAGGCATCATGTGTGATTTTAAAAACTTAAAAAAAAATAAACAAGGAAGTTTAATAAATTCAACCTTCAGAATCTGGTCACCTCTCCAGAGTAATGGAGGCATACAGCGGAGGTAGGGGAGGGGCACATGGACAGGTGTAAGTTATTGGTAATATACAACTCTTGGTTAGAGTTGTGAGTTTACAGTGTTTATTACATTTTTAATAAATAAAAGAGGGTGAATGATAACAGTGTGTCATGAAAAGAACAATGATTAATCCAGTTCTGTATATCTAAGGTCCAGTTGTAAAAATCTGGCTTACAAGTGCGACGGAATATTGATGACTGCCAGACACTGCCATCTATAAAAAGTGCCAGCCTTCCACCCACACTGCTGCAGATTAGAAAACTGTAGGCAGAGATTTTCCATCCCCCTTCATACCTTAACACAGACAGCACATATGGCTACTTTTCCTTGTTATGCCCATGACAGACATCAACGATTTGCTAAGACTTCAAGCTCCTTCTTCACACAGCTCTTCCCATAGTCACTTGGGATGAAGCATGTGGAAAAGTGGCTGAGTTCTGTACAAAGAAGCCCAATCAGGATGGGCTTGAACCACAGATAATTCAGAGAAGAAAAATTCAAGGGATCACACACAAGGAGAAGAGAAAAGTCAGCTGATGTAGAAAGATGCAAAGTCCATAAAACTGCCATGTGGCTCCCTAGTTGACAAAGCCCTGGGCACAAGCCCCTCCCTGCTTGGTTCCCAAGAGAAAGGGAAAATAAGAATAAACAACAGCATATTTAACTTGACATATGGGAAATATGCTATTCTGTGAGGTGTGGAGGCTGGAAATGACAACCAATTTCCCAAAGAAATATCTCTGTTCATGGATGACTGGGTAATTTGGGGTCCCAGAGGTTTTGGTACCCATTTGCTCATTATCTATAAACTCAGAATTAGCTGGCTACTAGCATCACTTACCCCCCTTCTTCCTTGCAGGTCAGGAGAGGAAGCAGCAATTACAGAAAGAAATGTAATCCTTCTTACCCATCCCTGAATGCTCATTGCAAGCACGACCTCAGCCTGGATAGATGGAGTATCAGCATTCAAGTCTCCAAATGCCCCCCAAAAGCTCCTCAAAGTCAGAGACACAGCTAAGAACAGGCACCTCACAAATCAGAAAAACCAAAGGTCAGGACACTAGCAATGAATGGTGTTCTTTTGGTTCCAAGCCAAAGTCTTCAGCCTGAGACCACAGTCATTTAGGAAAGATATCAGGATCCCAAAGAAGTAAAGAAGAGGAAGAAATCATATGGAAAGGACCATCTCTCTCTCTCTTGTAAACTCCCCAGTGGCAAAGAAAACATCTCATAATTCTTATAACACCTTCACTTCCTAGCAGAGTATGGGACAGAGCATATTTTCACTAAATACTGTTGACTGCCTAATTAACTTCTCTAATCCCAAAGTCTCAAGTAAGAAAAAAAAAATGCAGAAAGTATGCACCTGGTGTTATTGTCATATAAGCATCGAATAGGAGCAGAGGCTGGGGGAAGAGTGATTAGCAAGGGGGAGAAAAGGAGAACCAGTTCTCTCAAGAGCACTGCACATTCTGGAAGGTTTGTTTACAGTCCAGGATCTCAACTAGGGCAGAATAATAAAAGTGTTAAGACCTCATAAAACATTATTTCCACGTAAGAATAATAAAGACAGAATACCAGATATGCGACTCAGAGTAAAATAGTAAACGTGAGATCAGAAATTAGGAGATCTAAAGTAAGACATCACGTTTCAATTTCCTCAGCCATCAAACAGGATAGTATCGACCAAGGTGGTGTAAGGATCAGGTAACGCAGATGTGAAAGTATGATGAAAAGTATGGAACATTACAGAAACACAAGGGGAGGTTACTGGCAGTTTCTAAGCCAAATCAAAGATGAAAAAGAAAGTGAAAGTGTTTAGTTGCTCAGTCATGTCTGACTCTTTGCGACCCGGTCGATTGTAGCCTGCCAGGCTCCTCTGTCCATGGGATTCTCCAGGCAAGAATCCTGGAGTGGGTTGCCTTCCTTTCCAGGGTATCTTCCTGATCCAGGGAACAAACCCAGATCTCCTGCATTGCAGGTGGATTCTTCACCGACCTGAGCCACCAGGGAAGCCCTTTAGGTGGGACTGGGTAAAAGCAAGCAGAAACTTCTGGGAGGCAAATGTACTTCTCTACAGGAAGACAGAGTCCAGTCCTAAGACTTGGACGGTTTCAGGAATAGCACAAAAGTTCTGAGTCTGCCCAAACACCTGTGAGTGAGCTTTGCTCTTCATCTGGACCCTGGCAGGTACAAAGGTCAGATGGGCCAGCATCTCTGGGGACTGAGCCAGGCTAAGCTGGCATTCCACTGGGAGACCTTCCTGAAATCCCAGGGAAGATCTCACCATAGATGTCCTCGGTTGCCCAGGAAGCCCCAGCAAGCAGCCTATGGGAACAAGTCCTCCTTCTACAGATTCCCAGCACCAGCCACAAGACTCTTTCTGCTTCAGCCTGCATTTACCATTCACTTATCACACACTTTTGTCAATTTCTCCCAAGACCACCAGGCCAGCATTTTTAGCCTCATTTAACACATGAGGAAACTAAGATACAAACTGGTCTAAAACCACATAATTGGTTTGTTGCAAAGTCAGGATTTAAACCAAGATACGCTTGTTCATAAAGCCCACAATTTGTTCACTGTTTAGGGAATTTGTGTTTAAAAATCAATCAGCGTGAATAAATAACACTCAGGAAGGTGCAGGCACAGTGTATGAGTTTCTTTAGTGTTTTTGGTGGGGTGGGAGAGCTAGGGACATATTCAGGCAAAAGGCCCTTCAGTAGAGGGCATATTGGGGGTTAAAGTGAGGTTTTGGTGCCTAATTGCTCATTATCCACAGACTCAAGATTAGCTGGGTACTAGTCCATTCTAAAAGAGATCAGTCCTGGGTGTTCTTTGGAAGGAATGATGCTAAAGCTGAAACTCCAATACTCTGGCCACCTCATGCAAAGAGTTGACTCATTAAAAAAGACTCTGATGCTGGGAGGAATTAGGGGCAGGAGAAGGGGACGACAGAGGATGAGATGGCTAGATGGCATCACCGGCTCTATGGACATGAGTTTGGGTGAACTCCGGGAGTTGATGATGGACAGGGAGGCCTGGAGTGCTGCAATTCATGGTGTCGCAAAGAGTCGGACACGACTGAGCGACTGAACTGAACTGAGCATTACTTACCCCTCTTATTGTTTTCAAGTCAGGAGAGGAAGCCATGGTAATGGGAAGCACAGGGTCCCCCAGTGCAGAGGTCTGTGGTACAGGCTGAGCTGGGATGTAAGGCAGAGGCTACATGGCTCTAGAGTCACACGGATCAGAATCTTGGGACGAGTACGTTCCAGAACCTCTGCAGGTAGAAACAAAAAGAGGAAGGGAGACCCCCAGGCCCAGAAGAAGGATTTGGCTTAAATTATCCATGAGGTATTCTTGGAAAAGGAGAAAAGACTAGACTAGATCTCTCTATGGGAGAAAAAGATAGAAAGAAGGCCTGCACCACAGCCTTTCACCAGTTTTGCTGCCAAACCATGCCCAACCACACAAACATCAGGAACTGTTCCCCAATTAAGATCTCAGGCACAGGCCATCAGCCTTCCCCCCTTACAGAGGACTTGAAGATGGGCCTGGGAAGAGAGAAATACTGTAAGAAGAGAAGGTGCAAGAGCAGAGATCTTAAAGGGCACGTGAGCACCCTGAGGTAGAGCTACAGCAACACTGGCAGTGGGAGAGGAGAGACAATGATTTTTCTGCACTGCATGTGGTCTTGAGCCCTGATGGATGCCAGTGTGCTCTGAGATTCTTCTCTCCAGTGGAGCTCATGTTGTTAGGGGGTGCCACAGCAGACAGAATCTTGGACAGTTAAGAAGAAATTAGAGGATTCGGAGAAGATGGCGGAGGAATAGGACGGGGAGACCACTTTCTCCCCAGCAAATTCATCCAAAGAACATTTCAATGGGGAGGAAAATCTACAAAACAACTTCTGAATGCTGGCAGAGGTCGTCAGGCATCCAGAATAAAAGAATATTGTCTTCAAAAACAGGTAGGAAGAATACAAAAGACGGAGAAACAGACAAAGGAGCTAGGGAGGGAGCTCCGTCCCGGGAAGGGAGTCCTGTCCCGGGAAGAGAGTTTTAAGAAGAGAGGCATTTCCAAACGCCAGGAAAAGCTCTCACTGTCGAATTTGTGGCGAGCCTTGAAAACACAGAGGGCAACATAAGAGGGAAGAAAAACAAACAAACAAAAATAATAATTAAAACTAACAGATTACGAG
>SJYA01001517.1:23141-88148 GCA_006410615.1 Neotragus moschatus
GTATTCCCATCTCTCTCAGAATTTTCCACAGTTTATTGTGATCCACACAGTCAAAGGCTTTGGCATAGTCAAGAAAGCAGAAATAGATATTTTTCTGGAACTCTCTTGCTTTTTTGATGATCCAGCGGATGTTGGCAATTTGATCTCTGGTTTCTCTGCCTTTTCTAAAACCAGCTTGAACATCAGGGAGTTCATGGTTCACGTATTGCTGAAGTCTGGCTTGGAGAATTTTGAGCATTACTTTGCTAGCATGTGAGATGAGTACAATTGTGCGGTAGTTTGAGCATTCTTTTGCATTGCCTTTCTTTGGGATTGGAATGAAAACTGACCTCTTCCAGTCCTGTGGCCACTGCTAAGTTTTCCAAATGTGCTGGCATATTGAGTGCAGCACTTTCACAGCATCATCTTTCAGGATTTGATTCAATAGACTCTTAATTAGAGAACATATGCTTTAATTTTTTTTAATTTAGTTGGAGAATAATTACTTTACAATACTGTGCTGGTTTCTGCCATGTTGCTGTTGTTCAGTCGCTAAGTCGTGGCTGACTCTTTGTAACCCCATGGACTATAGCCTGCCACCCTCCTTTGTCCCTGAGATCTTCCAGGCAGGAATACTGGAGTGGTTGCCATTTCCTTCTTCAGGTTTCTGCCATACAACACGAATCAGCTGTAAGTATACATAGGTCCCCTCCCTCTTGAACCTCCCCCCACCCCTCTGGGCTGCCGGAACACCGGGTTGAGCAGTGTTACACAGCATCGTCCCCCTGGCCATCTATTTTGCATATGGTAATATACATGTCTCAGTGCTATTCTCCCAGTTTGTCCCACCTTCTCCCTCCCTCGCTGTGTCCATAAGTCTGTTCTCTACGTCTGTGTCTCTGCTCCTGCCCTGCAAATAGGTTCGCCAGTAACCATTTTTCTAGCCACAAAAAGGAGCAAATTTGAGTCTGCTGAACTGAGGTGGGTGAACCTAGAGCCTGTTATACAGAGTGAAGTAAATCAGAAAGAGAAAAACGAATGTCATATATTAACGCATACCTATGCTTTTAACGAATGTGGCCTGCTGGGTGACGCTGGAAAATCTAAGCCCTCTGTGCCTGCCTTCTTTAGTTCCACACGGAGGCGAACACTCAGTGGCACGTGCTGCAGAGACTGGGAGCATGGGTCTAGGGAGACTGCCCAGGCCCCACGTCCAGCAGGCTCAGCTGCTTACCTGCTGTGCTACCAGGAGGAGTCACTCAAGCTTTGTAAGATTCGAGCTCAACATCTGTAAACTGAGGCTACTTAAAGTGCTCCGTCAACAGGACTGTTGTGGGGAATAAATGTGATGTGGGAGAGCGCCTGGCTCACCCTCCAAATAACCTACTTCTCTCAGAAGGGCCTGTGCTGGGGGGAGGAATTGGGAGACTGGGATTGACGCCTACACACTAGTGATACTGTGTCTGTAACGGATACCTAGTGAGAACCTACT
Organism: Neotragus moschatus; assembly: GCA_006410615.1. Lineage (NCBI taxonomy): Eukaryota > Metazoa > Chordata > Mammalia > Artiodactyla > Bovidae > Neotragus > Neotragus moschatus. Next base: position 24,613 of record SJYA01001517.1, read on the forward strand.
CAGGGAACTCTACTCAGACCTGAATGGGAAGGAGGGCCAGAGGAAGGCAATATGTATATGTCTGGGTGATCCGCTTTGCTGTACAGCAGAAACTAATGCAACATTAGAAAGCAATTATACTCCAGTAAAAGTTAGTTTTTTAAAAAAGCCTGTGTTAAGAGGCAAAGCTGAGCCATTGCCAGCTCCGTGACACTCACCTGGTTCAGGACCACCCAGTTGGGGTCAATCTGGGCATCCCCTTCAGGGTCCAGGACCACGGTCTGATAGGCCCTGAAGTCGGTCAGGGTGACCTCTGCGTTCTCTGGACACACGTCTATCCGATCAATGACCTGGTCCTGGTCAAAGTCTGTCTCACAGATGTCTCCCACTCCGTCACCTGAGGGAATGGAGGAGGGGAGCTGGGTAATGCCCACCACCCCCACACCACCCCCTCTGTGACAGGAGGCAGAGAGAGCCCAGTGCCAGGACTCGGTCTTCAGCCTGCATGGAGAGAGAGGTCCTGGAGTCAGCTGTGGCTGAGCCGGCCCCGGGGTGCTCGTGGTAGGCCGGTGAACCCCACTGCAGGTGGTCAGAAGGACTTCCCAGTGGCAGCGTGAGGGTAACTGTTCAAAGCTGATCTGAGATATAGACGTCTTCTAACTCATCACTGGACACTTCATTACACTCCAGAGAGAAGAAATCCAGCTGTACCGAACAGAACCCCGATACAAGCTTCCCTAACCAAGAAAATTTGACAAGCCACTGATACAACCCCACCCACAGCAAGGAAACGTCATAATTAAGAGAACTCCACAAATTCCCAGAATACAGAAAAGCCACCCCAAGCACAGCAATATAACCAAGAAGAAGAGACAGAGGAATACCCAGCAGGTAAAGAAACAGGAGAAAAGCCCACCAAATCAAGCAAAAGAGGAGGAGATAGAGAATTTACCTGAGAAAGAATTCCGAATAATGATAGTGAAACTGATCCAAAATCTTGAAAACAAAATGGAATCACAGATAAACAGCCTGGAGACAAGGATTGAGAAGATGCAAGAAAGATTTAATAAAGACCTTGAAGAAATAAAAAAGAGTCAATATATAATGAATAATGCAATAAATGAGATCAGAAACACTCTGGAGGCAACAAATAGTAGAATATCCGAGGCAGAAGACAGGATTAGTGAAATAGAAGATAGAATGATAGAAATAAATGAATCAGAAAGGACAAAAGAAAAACGAATTAAAAGAAATGAAGACAATCTCAGAGACCTCCAGGACAATATGAAACGCTCCAACATTCGAATTATAGGAGTCCCAGAAGAAGAAGACAAAAAGAAAGACCATGAGAAAATACTTGAGGAGATAATAGTTGAAAACTTCCCTAAAATGGGGAAGGAAATAATCAACCAAATCCAAGAAACCCAGAGAGTTCCAAACAGGATAAATCCAAGACGAAACACCCCAAGACACATATTAATCAAATTAACAAAGATCAAACACAAAGAACAAATATTAAAAGCAGCAAGGGAAAAACAACAAATAACACACAAGGGGATTCCCATAAGGATAACAGCTGATCTTTCAGTAGAAACTCTTCAGGCCAGGAGGGAATGGCAAGACATACTTAGAGTGATGAAAGAAAATAACCTACAGCCCAGATTACTGTACCCAGCAAGGATCTCATTCAAATATGAAGGAGAAATCAAGAGCTTTACAGACAAGCAAAAGCTGAGAGAATTCAGCACCACCAAACCAGCTCTCCAACAAATGCTAAAGGATCTTTTCTAAACAAGAAACACAAAAATGGCATATAAACCTGTGAACCCCCCCCAAAAAATAAAGTAAATGGCAACGGGATCATACTTATCAATAATTACCCTAAACGTAAATGGGTTGAATGCCCCAACCAAAAGACAAAGACTGGCTGAATGGATACAAAAACAAAACCCCTATATATGCTGCCTACAAGAGACCCACCTCAAAACAAAGGACACATACAGACTGAAAGTGAAGGGATGGAAAAAGATATTCCATGCAACTAGAGACCAAAAGAAAGCAGGAGTGGCAATACTCATATCTGATAAAGTAGACTTTAAAACGAAGGCTGTGAAAAGAGACAAAGAAGGCCACTACATAATGATTAAAGGATCAATCCAAGAAGAAGATATAACAATTATAAACATATATGCACCCAACGTAGGAGCACCGCAATATGTAAGACAAATGCTGACAACTATGAAAGGGGAAATTAACAATAACACAATAATAGTGGGAGACTTTAATACCCCACTCACATATATGGACAGATCAACTAAACAGAAAATTAACAAAGAAACGCAAACTTTAAATGATACAATAGATCAGCTAGACCTAATTGATATTTATAGAACATTTCATCCCCAAACAATGAATTTCACCTTTTTCTCAAGTGCTCACGGAACCTTCTCCAAGATAGACCACATTCTGGGCCATAAAGCTAACCTTGATAAATTCAAAAAAATTGAAATTATTCCAAGCATCTTTTCTGACCATAATGCGTTAAGAGTAGATCTAAATTACAGGAGAAAAACTATTAAAAACTCCAACATATGGAGGCTGAACAACACGCTTCTGAATAACCAACAAATCACAGAAGAAATCAAAAAAGAAATCAAAATATGCATAGAAACAAATGAAAATGAAAACACAACAACCCAAAACCTGTGGGACACTATAAAAGCAGTGCTAAGAGGAAAGTTCATAGCAATACAGGCACACCTCAAGAAACAAGAAAAAAGTCAAATAAATAACCTAACTCTACACCTAAAGCAACTAGAAAAGGAAGAAATGGAGAACCCCAGAGCTAGTAGAAGGAAAGAAATCATAAAAATTAGGGCAGAAATAAATGCAAAAGAAACAAAAGAGACCATAGCAAAAATCAACAAAGCCAAAAGCTGGTTCTTTGAAAGGATAAATAAAATTGATAAACCATTAGCCAGACTCATCAAGAAACAAAGGGAGAAAAATCAAATCAATAAAATTAGAAATGAAAATGGAGAGATCACAACAGACAACACAGAAATACAAAGGATCATAAGAGACTACTATCAGCAATTATATGCCAATAAAATGGACAATGTGGAAGAAATGGACAAATTCTTAGACAAGTACAACTTTCCAAAACTGAACCAGGAAGAAATAGAAAATCTTAACAGACCCATCACAAGCACAGAAATTGAAACCGTAGTCAGAAACCTTCCAGCAAACAAAAGCCCAGGTCCAGACGGCTTCACAGCTGAATTCTACCAAAAATTTCGAGAAGAGCTGACACCTATCCTACTCAAACTCTTTCAGAAAAAAAAAAAAAAAAAGCTGACCTGACAAGAAACCCTGGGTGTCCTCTAGGATCGCATCTCACTGACGGGTGGATCTTAAGTCTGACCTTACAGAAGCAAATGTCTGCAGTACTTTCTGGACTATGACACATAAAAAGCAGGGAAATTATGGCCACCAGACACTCTCTCAGAATAATTTACAGTGACCCTTAGGCTGAATCTATCCCAAACTGTCCTCTGTCTAGCTAACAGAATGGTATTAATATCAAGACTTGACTTTGTGTGTGCAGCATGGGTACGGTTACCACCGTGCTCGCAACTCTGCCATCTCATTTCTGGCCCTGTGCACACCTCTTCCCTGCAGGCATCGGAGCCTGTGAACCCCACCTCCACCTGTGCTGCCTTGGCCTCCTCTCCCTCCTGCTCCTGCTGGGACTCTGGTGAAAGGGGTGGGCAAGCCCCAAGGCGGAGCGCGTGGTTGCTTCCCTGCCCCGTGTGGTCTCAGCCCAGGGCTGTGCCCGCCTCTGACAGCTGGAGACACATGGCCCCCAGGGCTCTCCTGTCCACACAAGCTGTGGCTGCTCGGAGGAGCTGGGCCCCGACAGAGGTGGGCCGCCGTGAGCCTGGCTGAGGGCAGCCCCGGGCTGAGCCCGCTTACTGTTGCTGTCCTCCTGGGCGGGGTTGGGGACCAGCCGGCAGTTGTCCGGGCCAGGGGGCACCAAGTCTGGGATGCCATCATTGTCGTCATCATCGTCACACTCATCACCAATCCCATCCTTGTCAGTGTCCAGCTGGGCACTGTTGATGACGGTGGGGCAGTTGTCTGTGCTGTCCTGGTGCCCATCTCCGTCGCTGTGGGAGAAGGGAAAGGGGCTATTTCACAGCTCAGCAGGGGACATGAGGAGGCCAGTTCTTAGGAGGGGGAGTTTGGGTTTGGGGTCTTAACCAGGCTTGGTCTTTTATCAAGCTTCCCTGGTGGCTCAGACAGTAAAGAATCTGCCTGCAATGCAAGAAACCCAGGTTCGCTCCTTGGGTAGGGAAGATCCCCTGGAGGGCATGGCAACCCACTCCAGTATTCTTGCCTGGAGAATTCCATGGACAGAGGAGCCTGGCAGGATGCAGTCCTTGGGGTCGCAGAGTCGGACATGACTGAGCGACTTTCACAGGTCCTTAAATAAGGCTGCCTTATGGGCCTCGGAGACCATTTCCTACTTCCCCAACCTGTTGAAACAAGTAGATCTTTTCTATTCAAAATAAGGGTCAATTTCTGTGATTCTGTGACCAGACGCTCCTTTCAGTCCCTGGCACGACTATAATCCCTGCAGAGACTCTGGGAGCAGAACAAAGGGAGGGGCAGGGGTGCCAAAGTGCTGGCTGAGAGCCCTGGCTTGGCCGTGCACGTGGCTCCAACACGACACTTGGTGCTCCGTGGCTCAGCAATCCCCTCTGTACCATGCGGACAGTAACAGCCCACCTCGCAGGCTTGAAGACCGAAGGCTGATTAGAATAGTGCATATTATACTTTTATACATGGAAAACCACTTCCAGGGGCCTGGCCCTTGGGAGGCCCTATGGTGTTTCCTTTTCTAATGCTTTTCACCATGCCTGGCCAGTAGATCCGAGAAGCATCAGCTGTGAACGCACAAGTGGACCTCCACATACTTCTCAGTCTCTGAGTCTCAATTTCTTTCCAGGCCTGACGGCCACCAGGGGAAGAGTGTGCCCTGTCCCCAGGCTTCCCTGAGTGGACAGTGGCCTCCTATGGCTACTCGGGATTAGAGCAGATATTCTTTTCACCAGTTCTACTCATGGCCCATCCTGGGCCTGCAACTACCCCCACGATGGGATGGGGAAAGGAGGCCAGGGACCAGTGCATGCCCTTCAGGCCATGCTTCCCCAATGGGACCCAGGGAAAGTGAGGCCGGCTCCAACAGCGGGATTCCTGGGCCTATGGCAGGGCTGTTTTCCAAAACATAAGCCTGAGCTATTGCCGTCAGCAGCCATGCCATATAGCCCTGAATGTTTTTATGCAAAACCAAGCAGTTTCTGTCCTCAAGTCTGTGGGAATTAAAATGTAGCAAATGAGTCATTTATTTTAGGCAACTTCTAGAGGCTGGTGGGACAGGATATTTTAGAAAGCACTCAGATGGCAATCGGAGTGCAGGATGACCTGCAACAGGGAACATTCGTGATGCTCATCACTGAGGGAAGTTGTCAGGGTTCCAGTCCCACCTTCCACTCAACAACAGAGAGATCCTGTGTCAGCCTGTCACGGACTCGCCTCTCCTCATGCTGTGGGAACAATAATACCTCACTTACCATTTTCTGCAGGTCACCCAGGGGCCAGTACTGCGCCAGGAGCTTTACCCACATTATCTTTCATCTGCACCATCACTTTTAAGATGCATGCAATTATCTCTACTTTGCAGATGAAGAAATGGAGACTCAGACTGAGAAGTATGTTGAAGTTCACTTAGCCAGCACGTACTCTGCAGCAAGGACATGGAGCACGTGGATGGAGACGGGGCTTGACAGGATCTATCCTTGAGCAAGGCTGGGCTTCAGAGCTGCTGGCTGTAGGGCAGCCTCTGAGGAGAGGTTGAGGAGGGAAGCTACCTTGTTCCTTTTGCCTTTCAGACCCCTTTCCCTCTCTCATCCCTGTCCTGATGCCCCTGTGATTCCCTACGGAGATGACAGGGTCCAGAGTCTTGGACCGCAGGTGCCTGTAGCAGAGCTGCCCATGTCTACATTTTTGATATTCTTATTGCATCTGATCCAGCTCTTTGTCCTAACATAGGCCTCCATCCGTGTGGGACTAGAAGGGCTGACAGCATTCATTTGCATAGAACAATTCCACCCAAGAAAAGAAAACTGAATGAAAAAATTCCAGAGACAATGAAATCACAAAGATCTCTCAGGAAACTGGCAGCTCTCTATTTGGGGCTGATGGTGAAGCTTCCCTGAGCTGCAAGAATATATAAGAGCAAAAGAGCTAATATCCATGTAACAGAAACTGTGATATGTACTTTCCATAAAATTAGCTCAACCTTCACAACAGTCCTAAGAGCTACATTTCATTTTTTAGCACCATTTTACAGATGAGGAAATGGAGGCACAGAAAGATGGGCAGCTGATGTGTAAGGTTAGCTGATGTGTAAGTGGAGACCTGGGATTTACTTCCAGGTGTGTGGCTCCAGAGCCCATCTCTAACAAGGCATGCCACACGGCCTCTCCTGTGATGGAGTCTCAGTTGCCTGAGTGCCTCGTGACCCCTCCTGATACAGTCAACTCCTCCATCCACAGAGGTGCAGCGACCCTGATCAAAGACAGAGCTATTATTGTTCCCCTAGCAACTCAGTCTACCCAGAGAGCGCCCCCCAGCATGGAAGCAGCAGAAAGCTCTGAGAGAGAAAACTCTCTCTGGATTTTTCATCTGGTCCTATGCAGCTGGGAGGTGTGCCATACCTGTCCTGATTGGTGTCACAGGAGTCCCCAACCAGATCATTATCCACGTCAGACTGCAAAGGGAACAGAATGTGTTATTTATCCCTAGGCTTGCACAGAACGTTCCGGAGAAGGCAGACCTGGCCCATCATCACTGGATCTCAGGAATTCTTTCTTTGAAATTGGGGTGGAGCAAACTGCAAAAGGACAACACCATATTGGTGTAGGCACAATGCTGAATTTTCAAAAAAGTCTTCCAAAATATCAAGCTCCAAGGACAGGCTGCCCACACACCAGATGAGCTGACTAGAGAAGGGCGCCGGGGCAGTGTGGGGGCAGGTGCAGACGCGGCCCTCCGGCACGGGTCGGAAGGGGGCCATCCACAGACACGAGGATGAGGCAAGCAGGTTTTGCTTTGCTTCTGCATTTTGGAGTGGAGCCAGAACGGGAGTGAGTCAGAGGGCAACGATGACGACCCCTTCCCAGGGCTTTCAAAATACGTGACACATCACACCCAAGGATCCAGACAGGAAGGAGGAGAGAGAAGAGAGACTGCACATTGCTGATGGAACCTTATCTGAAATGTCCATACACAGGGGTTTGGGGATGAAAGGGACATGAAGCTCCCCATGGCTAATTTCCATTACATTTTCCTTTCAGCAAAAAAAAAAACAAAAAACAAAAAACAAACAACTTGTTCTGGGCATCCTTAGATTCCTACGACTGACCTCAGAATGACTCTACAACCTGTGAGATGAGTCAGAGGGCCCCAGATGTCCTGCAGTATCCTTCCCATCACCTCCAGTCCTACGTATACAACATTGTCACCTCTGCTGTTAGGAGGAAGGCGGCAGCAGCAAACGGGGCTGGTGGGCTCTGCTGGGTTCTTCCAGAAGCTGCTCTTAATGTGCATCTTTGCACGGGGCGCTCAGCCTGGGGTTCGGCTTCCTCCGGGTCCTACTAACCTGGTTCGGGTTGCTGACCTCAGGACAGCTGTCACAGGCGTCTCCCACACCGTCACCATCTCTGTCTTCTTGGTCACTATTGGGAACTTTCTGGCAGTTGTCCAGGATGTTTTTTATTCCTGCAAGAGAGGAATGCTTCCCTGAGTCAGGCGAACGTCACAGAAAGGTCTGGAGCACAGACTTTCAGGAGCTGTAGTGACCAGGCCAGCACGCGGGAAGTGGCATCCGCCCAGGCCATCCTCGGGGAGCACCACCGCTTCCAGCAGTTACCTGCTGTATGCGCACGCTCAGTCATGGCCAACTCTCCGTGACCCCTGGACTGTAGCCCTGCCAGGCTCCTCTGTCCATGGGATTTTCCAGGCAAGGACACTGGAGTGGGTAGCCATTCCCTTCTCCAGGGGTGCAGTTATTTTGAGGTAACATCAAAGGGTGAATTCTGGGAGACTCAAAAACAAACAGTGACTTGAGGCATTTATCCAGCGAGTTAGAATCTGTCCAAGGTGTTGAGGGCTATCACTGTGACCAGATGAGGCATCAAGAGGGCCAACCCTGGGGAGGGAGGAGCTCATGGGTCTGTTACTACCAGGGACCTAGGCTTGGGTGGTGGTGGGCTGGAGCCAGGCCCTTCACACCATTTGTCCCCAGCTTCCTGTTCAATTGTGTCATCTCCTCTTGGTACCTTGGAACCAGGGATGGTGGGAGTGGTATTTACATCATGGAAATGCAAAATGCTACAACTCAGGGCCTTTTCTGTTCATTTTGCTGAGCTGGTTTACCAGCTGTCTGCCTTATAGAAGGTAAGGTTGCATTTTAGAGATGTGTGGATTTTCTGGAGTAGGGTGTTGGTGGGTACAGTGTATTTCTAAAAGGATATTCCTTCAAGGTCCTGTAATGTGATATGTTTTTCAGAAATGATCAGATCCAGCCTATACTTTGATGACAGTCGTCTATGTTTTATGGGAGCTATACAGAAACAAATGTCCTTCCTTATGGCCTGCAGAGCTCTAGAATTGTTCTCCAGGGGTGCTACTCACACAGACCAAAGTATGAGGCCCTTCAGTGGACCCTGGAGCTGGCGGACACAGCCATCTGCCTGATGGCCCTTTCCACTCTCTGGAAAAAGACCTGATTCTCTTCATGAGGCGCCTGACCTGAGGCTGCAGCGCTTGACCCTGCTCTGCCCTTCTCCCTCAATCTTCCACTTCTAGGGCTCTTACGGTGGGAGGGAGGAAGCTATAGTCTGAGAAGACAGACATCCTCCAAAGACACAGCCTTAACAAGACTCTGCTTGAAGGGATTCCTACAGCTTCTGGCAATGATGTCATGTTCCTGGAGCATGAAGGTTATTAAACATGGGAGAAATAAGTAGACAAAAATAAGTGGACCTGAGGTCCCCCAGGCTCAGGCCATGTAGAACCCCCCAGAGCAGGAAGGCCTTCAGAATCAGCAATTCTACTCCTGCTCCCAAGAGAGAACAGGAGAAAAGCACGGATAGGTCCCAAGGAAAAGGCAACGCGAGGCAAACCCACCGTCCCCGTCCATGTCGTCATCACAGGCATCTCCTCTCCCATCCCCATCAGTGTCTTTCTGGTCGTTATTCAGCACGTTCCGGCAGTTATCACAGGCATCCCCGAAGATGTCTTTGTCACTGTTCCTCTGGTCCACGTTGTGGGTCAGGACACAGTTATCCTAAAGGATCCCGAGACCGACATTTACTGAGACCCCCTGTGTGCCTGGTCCTGTGGCGGATGCCAGTCCACCTCCTCCCACCCCACCTCCCTGCCACTGGCATGAGATGTCAGACCTCCGGGGGTCAAAGCTCCGCAGAGCTCCTTTTGTATTTTAAACATTTCGGAATTTTAGAATAAAAAGCTACAGTGCTGTGGAAACACAGGCTTGGAAACGGACATTTGGGATGATTCATATGAACAGTGAACTTCAAGGACTTTCCTCCACCATCTCTGGCACGTGGCCATTTCCAGGCCCTCCCAGCAAAGCAGGCGCCTACCTGCTCATTCAGGATCCCGTCTCCATCAGCATCCTCATCACAGGCATCTCCAATGCCATCCCTGTCTGCATCTTCTTGGCCAGAATTTGGTACATACTTGCAGTTGTCCTAAGTTGGAGACACACAGCTCAGGGGGACATCTAGTTTATCTTTTTTTTTTTTCCCAGCTTTACTGAGGTATTTTAACTGACAAAATTGCAAGACATTTAAAATGTATCCTGTGATAATTTGATACATGTGTATATTGTGAAGTGAGCCCTCCACTGATCTCATTAACATGTCTGTCACCTTACATATTTATCCCCATCTTTATTTTGCTGAGAACATGTAAGTTCTATCCTTAGCAAATTTCAAGCATCCAACACAGTGTTAATTAACTACATTAGACCCACAGATCTTATTCGCCTCGTAATGGGTAGTTTGTACCCTTTTACCAACTTCTCCCCATTTCCCCACCCCATCTCCATCTAAATCAAAAACTATTTCTGACCTCAACACACTCTGTACCTATCTGACTTTACTGGCTGTTTTGCTACATTTGAGAGGCGGTTACTTTAAAAATACGATTCTGAATGGAACCCACAGAACCTCTCCCCCATATAAGATGTGGCTTTGGAAAGCCACAGAGCGAGTGTGCATATGTGCTTGTGTGTGTGTGTGTGTGTGTGCGTGAGTGGTGTGCATATGTGCTTGCCTGTGTGTGTGTGTGTGTGTGTGTGTGTGCTTGCGCGCGTGTGTTTTCTCCTGCTCGTCCCCCTCACCTTTCTGCAGTTTCTGGCCGAGCATGGCAGTTCCTCATCAGGGTAACTGTCAATGTCCACATCCTTTCCACAGATGTAGCCGTCACCAGCCCAGCCGACCCCACACTGTGAAGAGAAAGCCTGTCAAAAGCCCAGGCACTGAGCCTGGTGGGAGGATGGGGCTTACAAGGGCCTCTGCTCCTGTACACAGGCCCAGAGGGAGGGCCTAGAGCCAGGAGGCTTTGTTGGTAGGATTTTAAAACTATTAAGCTGTGTTTTGAATATTGTAGTCTAATGGTTCAAAATTCAACAGATATAAAGGCAGAGTCAAAGCTCCTTCCTGCTCCTGGGCTCAGGAATCCAGGCAATCCACTCTTCTGAATACTTTCAGAGACATGCTGAGCAGAGACCAGCAAACACATATTCTTTTCCTTTTTTTTTTTTTTTGTCTTTTAGCACAACTGGTAGCACACGTGTATACTACTCTGCACCTTGTGTTTTAAAAATTAACATTACATCTTGGGACTCTTTCCATATCACTGCATGTAGATTTGTGTCATTCTTTTTAATGGGCATAGATGTATTATACATAAATTGGAATACATGTGCCTTAATTAATTCAACTAGTCCCCTACTGGTGGCTGTCAAGTTGTTAAAACCTTTCTCTATTGCAAACAATGCTGCCACAAAGAATTCTAGTACATTTGTCCTTCTGCACATTTGACACATTCTAGTACATTTGACCTTCTGGTTTCTTAGTGTAAAATTCCCGGTTCAAGTGTATTTATTTATATTAATATTTGTAATTTGGGATTATTGTCAAAACATTCTCCAGTNGAATTTTAGAATAAAAAGCTACAGTGCTGTGGAAACACAGGCTTGGAAACGGACATTTGGGATGATTCATATGAACAGTGAACTTCAAGGACTTTCCTCCACCATCTCTGGCACGTGGCCATTTCCAGGCCCTCCCAGCAAAGCAGGCGCCTACCTGCTCATTCAGGATCCCGTCTCCATCAGCATCCTCATCACAGGCATCTCCAATGCCATCCCTGTCTGCATCTTCTTGGCCAGAATTTGGTACATACTTGCAGTTGTCCTAAGTTGGAGACACACAGCTCAGGGGGACATCTAGTTTATCTTTTTTTTTTTTCCCAGCTTTACTGAGGTATTTTAACTGACAAAATTGCAAGACATTTAAAATGTATCCTGTGATAATTTGATACATGTGTATATTGTGAAGTGAGCCCTCCACTGATCTCATTAACATGTCTGTCACCTTACATATTTATCCCCATCTTTATTTTGCTGAGAACATGTAAGTTCTATCCTTAGCAAATTTCAAGCATCCAACACAGTGTTAATTAACTACATTAGACCCACAGATCTTATTCGCCTCGTAATGGGTAGTTTGTACCCTTTTACCAACTTCTCCCCATTTCCCCACCCCATCTCCATCTAAATCAAAAACTATTTCTGACCTCAACACACTCTGTACCTATCTGACTTTACTGGCTGTTTTGCTACATTTGAGAGGCGGTTACTTTAAAAATACGATTCTGAATGGAACCCACAGAACCTCTCCCCCATATAAGATGTGGCTTTGGAAAGCCACAGAGCGAGTGTGCATATGTGCTTGTGTGTGTGTGTGTGTGTGTGCGTGAGTGGTGTGCATATGTGCTTGCCTGTGTGTGTGTGTGTGTGTGTGTGTGTGCTTGCGCGCGTGTGTTTTCTCCTGCTCGTCCCCCTCACCTTTCTGCAGTTTCTGGCCGAGCATGGCAGTTCCTCATCAGGGTAACTGTCAATGTCCACATCCTTTCCACAGATGTAGCCGTCACCAGCCCAGCCGACCCCACACTGTGAAGAGAAAGCCTGTCAAAAGCCCAGGCACTGAGCCTGGTGGGAGGATGGGGCTTACAAGGGCCTCTGCTCCTGTACACAGGCCCAGAGGGAGGGCCTAGAGCCAGGAGGCTTTGTTGGTAGGATTTTAAAACTATTAAGCTGTGTTTTGAATATTGTAGTCTAATGGTTCAAAATTCAACAGATATAAAGGCAGAGTCAAAGCTCCTTCCTGCTCCTGGGCTCAGGAATCCAGGCAATCCACTCTTCTGAATACTTTCAGAGACATGCTGAGCAGAGACCAGCAAACACATATTCTTTTCCTTTTTTTTTTTTTTTGTCTTTTAGCACAACTGGTAGCACACGTGTATACTACTCTGCACCTTGTGTTTTAAAAATTAACATTACATCTTGGGACTCTTTCCATATCACTGCATGTAGATTTGTGTCATTCTTTTTAATGGGCATAGATGTATTATACATAAATTGGAATACATGTGCCTTAATTAATTCAACTAGTCCCCTACTGGTGGCTGTCAAGTTGTTAAAACCTTTCTCTATTGCAAACAATGCTGCCACAAAGAATTCTAGTACATTTGTCCTTCTGCACATTTGACACATTCTAGTACATTTGACCTTCTGGTTTCTTAGTGTAAAATTCCCGGTTCAAGTGTATTTATTTATATTAATATTTGTAATTTGGGATTATTGTCAAAACATTCTCCAGTGGAAATAAATGCACACATGGGGAGAGAGGCTGTTGCGGCACGTTGCTTATCGTCCTGGCGCCATACCTCTGTATCTAATGGTCTTCTAGGTCAATTTCTACCACACGGGGAACCTTCCAAGGTGCTTAACGTCTATTCATATCCCCTATCAGGAGAAGGTTCCCACAGGTGCATTGCTGGATCTATGCGTTCTCTATTCTTCTGAAAAAGTCTACCCAAGTTCCCTGCCACCACCAGCTGCTGAGGGCAAGCTTTTATTGCTAGCAGAATAGGTATTAAAGTAACAGTTATTCCAGACTAGACTCTAATGGCATTTTCTCCAGTCCTTACAGTGATGGTACAAGGTCATCATTACCCAGTTTTACTAAAGAGTCAACTTAGAGCAGCAAAGTTCCTTGCCCAAGGTCTCAGGGCTGGGACTTGAACTCAAGACTGTCCCAGTTCAGTGTCTTTTGCCATATGTATTGGTGAACGTGAGTTCTCCCCCTTATATCCATATCCTAGTGGGGCCAGTTAAAAGATGAATGGTAAACCTAAGAGAAAGGCAATCCTTCCATAAGGGTGTCCGGGGTATGAGGGGGTACCTGAAGCTCAGCCCAGGAGTAGGATCAGTACCTGAAGGAACAGGCAGAACAGAAGGAACAAGGGACAAAGCAGCCTGGAAAGTGACAAGGAACCAGTGAGGTGGGGGGAGGCAGGTGGGGTAAGAGTCTGGGGAACAGCGTCAGGGCCAAGGGAAAAGAAACTTGTCACGAGTTAACGTTAAACTTCCTGCCCTCATTAATCAAAATAAGGTGATTTAAGACCAGTGACTTCCTAGGCTGCAGCCTGTCTGTTCTCAGTCACGTACACCCCTCTTCTGCAACCAGAGACATGGAAGGCAGGGTTCCAAAGACACCCCTCCCATAACTACCCTTATTTCCGCTCAGTTGTTTCAGCAGGCCCTTTAGAAGGCCTGGAAACACACCCATGGGGGTGTCGTCCCTGACTCATTTTAATGAAGAAAAAATTTCCTCTAGGAACAAATACGTTTTTAATGAGCCATTTTCTGACAGATTAAATTATTTTAGTAGTCACTCCAAGTGTATTAATCCTTCACCATCTGTCGCTGCGCCTTATTACAAATTCAAAAACACATTAAGAGCCCCATCACCCACCATCCCAGGGGAGTCGTTAATTTGTTCACAAAAGATGAGGATTTAAACATAGATATATGCTTGCCTCTCAATGGGAATAAACAAGCCCCATTGATAGGAATTAAAGAAATTGTTGGGTTTTTTCCCTCCCCCTTCAACCCAGCTCGTTCCCTTGTCAGTACCTTGTACAAATTACTTGTACCACTGGAGAGAGGGGATGGTATCACAGTTATTTCTTTCACTTGGTTTTGATTCTCCTCATTCTTCCTATTTGAAAGCCATATGCTCATAGTAGAAAATTTTAGAGAACAAAAAGGTAAAGAAGTCCGAGGTATGAAGAAGGGAGACGTCTCCCAGAATCCATCCTGCTGCTTAGGCTGACTGCTACACCAGACTCTAAGGGGCCTGGCTCCCCAGGGAGGAAGCAGGAAGTGAACAGCTGAAGATGGATTATTTAGCCATGTCTAGAAGCCCCCCACTGCCCAGGACTCCGGGGCTGGGGGTTTGGGGATGGATGGCAGTAACAAGCTCCACTCCTCACCAAGGGCCCACTCCACACCCGAGTGGTGGGAGACCCTTGCGAGGCTGAAGTGCCCTGCCCTCTTCCCTGGCCTCCCCTCTCCAGGCGGTTCCCGGGCCGAGAGCTGCATGGGAAGGAGAGTGCTCAGGAGCTCCTCTTGAGCCTGGCAGAGGCGGGCACAGAGAACAGTGGGTGCTGTGGAAGGTGGAGGGTTTACTCAGGGCAGTTCATCTCCCGGAGTGTCAGGCCAGACTTGGAAACTGGATGTCCTTGGGGCGAGGACAGTGAGGAAGGGCAGTGTGCTCATGTAAACCAGCAGCTTATCGAGGGACTAGCCAAGGGAAGCCATCTCCCCCAGGTCCTGGGGCTCACCTCCTGGGCCTCCCACAGAGGGTGTATGGGAGCTGGGGCTCCACCACCAGCATGCCCAAGAAGATGGTGTGGACCCACGGTCAAGAGAGAGCAAAGGTGGCTGATGGTTTGGTGACTTCCGATTGCTCCCCACAAACTTCAGCTGCCTCTGTTACGGCCACAGCCTTCGTTTATTTTGATGGAATTGCTCTCGTTTCCGAGTCCCTTTAACTCTGAAGCAAGCAGCAGATGACTTACCACACACGTCACATCCCCCTGCCTCTCTTCGATGCACTGGGCGTTCACGCTGCAAGGGTTCAGTTCTGGATCTCTGCAGTTTCTTTCCATTTTGCATCCCCTCATCTGATCACCGATGTACCCCGGTTTGCAAGGCCCACAGCGATAAGATCCCTGCAAGGAGCAGAGCGAGACGATGCTCAGACGTGGGAGCAAAGGGCCTATGATGGTGTCTATTCGTACATGGACTTGATGATGCCAGGACGAAGTGAGCCCCATGCCTGCCTCTATTATGTGTGTGTCTTATAACATTGTGTGAACATTGGGAGAGACACTAGCAGACCGGAAGCCACAGCCGGCCACAGAGGCATGAGAGAACAGAACCAAAGGCAGAAGAAGGCTGGCTGGGGAGCTGCTTGGTCTGGACAGCTCCACTGTGGAGGGCAAGGAGGAAAGGGGTGAAAACCTGAATGAAGTCCTGGGAAGTGGAGAGAGAGCATTTACTCTGGAGACAAAGGATATGGTTTGGTTAAAAGGCAAGTTAGAAAACAATTTTTTATTTTTTATTATTATTTTTTTAATCAAGTGATGGACAGAGAACTGTTGGTGGCCTAGCACTGAGGATTCTTGATGAGGTGGGCTGGTGTGGAAGAAGCCTAGCAAACGAGCTATCAGGTCCACTGGGATAGCACTTCCAAGGCAAGCCTGACTTTTTTTTTAAAAGACAGCTTTACTGAGATAGAATTTACATACCATGAAAGACACCCATGTAAAGTATACAATTCAATGATTTTAGTCACTCACAACTCCTTAATCACTAAGCACAAAAGATGCTCTCCAGTGATTTTTAAAAAATATTTGTTTGGCTGTGTGGGGACTTAGCTGTGGCATACACAGTCTTCAGTTGCACCATGTGGGATCCAGTTCTCTGGCCAGATATAGCACCCAGGCCCTCGCATTGGGAACATGGAGTCTTAGCCACTGGACCACCAGGGAAGTTCCTTTTTTTTTTTTCTGCACCGCAGGGCTTGTGGGACCTTAGTTCCCTAACCAGGGGTTGAACCCAGACCCTGGAAGAGACCTAACCATTGGACTGCCAGGAAATTCCCTCTAGTGATATCTCTTGGGCTGTTGGCCTCACTGGACCACAGCCTTTGGTCAGCTCTCTGCTTTTCTTTGCTCCTCTGCTCGTCTTCCTTCGCCTACTTGTTCACTTTTGAGGTTCTCTCGAGCTCCACTTTCTAGACAATTCCACTGCCTGCTTTTCTCCTCCCAGGCTAGCTTCAGTTATTATCTTCATGTCAGTGTCTCCCAGATCTGTTTCTGCAGACTAGCTTCCTCCTGGTAAAAAGCTAAGAAGCAGTAAGTCCCAGTATATTAGCAGGCAGTGTCATGAATAAAAACGGTTCTGCAGGCAAACTGGACATCTTACGAGATGTGTGGTCTTCGCCTAATTACTTAACTTTACTGGGCCTCAGCTCCTTCAGCTGTAAAGTGGGAATAATGACAGTGCCTACTGACAGATTGTTGTAAGGATTAAAGTAAATGGAAATATTTATAAAATGCTTTGACATATAAGGAAACTAGGAACCTGGAGATTAAAAACCTTTCCCAGGAACAGACAGTAAGTGAGAAGCAGTGATGTTGTTTAGTTGCTCAGTCCTGTCCGACTCTTTGCGACCCCACAGACTGTAGCCCACGGGGCTGCTCGGTCCATGGGATTTCTGAGGTGAGAGTATGCGAAGTGGGTTGCTATTTCCTTCTCCAGGGGATCTTCTGACCCAGGGATCGAACTCACACCTCCTTCACCGGCGGGTGGATTTTTTTTTTTTACTGCTGAACCACCAGGGAAGCGAGACGCAGCAGTAGCTGGAGCCACTTGTTCTTTCCTGCCAGTCTCCTTTGCCACATCTACACCTTGAAAGAGTCAACAGGAACGTCCAGAAATAAAACCCTTTTCCAAAGAGTTAAAATTTAGACCCCTAAGGGTTAAGCGGTTTAACGTAATACAAGTGACTTCTGAGAAGTGCTGTAAAAAAACAATGAATACCATTTGGGAATTGTCACCAGTAAAATGCCTATTCTGGAATGCTGAACTCTACGTTCAAAACTAAGAAGCTCTTCCTATTTAAAAAATATAAGAATGATAATATTTTACTAAAGAAACATTCATCCGAAAGCCCAGCACTGCAACTTTTGAGAGATGGTAAAGAACAAGTTTGGCATTCGGAAAGCGATTATTTCGCACCTGCTCCTCTTGTTTGTGAGATCTTAGTTCCCGGACCAGGGACTGAACCTGCGTCCTCAACACTGAAAGCACAGAGTCCTAACCACTGGACTGTCAGGGGATTCCATCATAAAGTTATTCTTATATAAGAAATTACTTACCCATTACTCTTACAGTACAAACTTTTTCAGCACAAAACTTTTTATCTTTTGGCCATGCTGCATAGCATATGGGATCTTAGTTCCTCGACCATGGATTGAACCCATAGCCTCTGCACTGAAAGTGCCGAGCCTTAACCACTGGACCACCAGAGAAGCCCCTCAGCACAGACTTTTGCAAATCAAATCTATCATGCCCATATGTTCTCTACTGCCTTGGGGTTATGACTTACAGACACACACTTGTTTTAATAACTGGTCATCAATAACAAGAGCCATGAAACATACTTACCAAAGTGTTAATACAGATAGAATTGAGAACACATGCTCCGTTTCGACATTCATCAACATCAGTGCAGACCTAGCGCGGAAGAGTTGAAAGAGGCACACTGTTTAAGTAGACAGGCAAATACATTTTGCTTTGTTTTGACATCTTTGGTTGAAGCGACAACATGGACTTTCAGAGTGGCTGGTCATCAGAACACTGTTTTGACCATCTCCCTGTGTTTGCATTGGTCTGGGCTCAACCTAATTCCAAGTGATAGTTGACTCCTTGGTATTTAAAGTTGTTCAGAAACTTAACATGATTAACCTGCTCCACAACTTCAGGAAGGTTCTGCTTTACTCTGCCTAGGACTCATGCCCTTCTTCTCCCCAAGGATTCCTATCTTTACTCAGTTCTGAAAAATCCTTAGTTCCCCTCTGTTCCTGTTCCTTCCATTGCTTCTTTGCAACTACACTGAGACTTTCTTAATCTCTTTTGATTCTTAACCTCTCATCACTGTTTTCCATATATTTCTTTTTCTGTGCTATATTCCGGATGATTTTCTTAGATATACCTTCTAGACAATAAATCCCCTGGTAGCTGTTTTGATCATCTATTTTATTTTTGATGTCAGTTATTATATTTTTCACTGAATAAATTTTACTTGGTTATTTGTTTAAACCTGACTACATATTTTTTCCACATTGCCCTATCCCTTAACTATGGTATCTCCTTTTTCCTTTTCTCCTTCTGAACTCATTTTATATTTGTCATATCTCCTCAGGGTAGCTTCTTTATATAAATTACATTTTTGGTTATGAGTATATCCTTAGTGGCCTTGCTTTTGCTTGAGGGTGTCCCACAGGCCCTGAGTTTTGGAGTCCCTTCACAAAGTGCTATCAGCCAGGGCCCTGGGGATTTTACTGCTCTAAGGCTAGTTTTTATGTCAATTTGGGGGCTTGTTTTTGCATTCTATGTCTAACACAGATTTGGAGCTCACAACTTTATTTTGTACAAGCTTGGAGCTTTGATTTGCTGTGGGGAACCATGATTTGCTGTCAACCATGTCCCAAAACTGACATCAAGCTTCCTGTTGATTTGCAGGGGGATGGCTAGGGAAGTTTTTTCATCTCCTTGTAATGAGGAGGGTAGCTCGCTGAGGCTTCTGGCTTTCTTCAGGGGTATTAGGTCTTTCCAGAAGTACCTGCTATACCCACATAGTGCATGAACCCCAGCTTCCCACTTGGAGGGCCTATACCATCTCCCATCTCCCATGAGCTGCTGTGGCATCAGCTTCCATAGACAGCTCTGATTCTGAGTTCCCACTTTGTTTCTAGAACCTACACATTTCCTTGTATTTCTTTTGATATTGGTCATGCATTAAAATTTGTTGTTAAATGTTAGCAAGTTGGCTCCCTTCGACTTGAGTTCCTTCTGCCATACTGGAAATCCTCTGGAAGGGCTCCTTCCTAGCTTACATAAGGCACCTTCTATTTCTTTTTGTCTGTTTCCCTTGGCTTAGTCTTGACGAGTCTGTCTTTACAGAAGAGGAAGTAAAGCTTTAGGTCATTACTCTAATGACTTCTTGCCATCCCTGTGTGTCTAGCTTGGTTCCTTTTTCCAGCCTAAAAAAATGATGCCCTCTAGAATTCTTTGATAGGCAGCTAGGAAATAATGAACCTCTGTCCTCTTCAAAGCGAATAATTTCCCTAAGGTAGTAAAATATATTTATAGACCAATCATTTTTAAGGGCTGAATACATCAGAAAGAATTTCACAGTCAGTCAGTTAAATAATGACCAGGATATAGTAGAACATCGAGAAATAAATGGAGACTGTCACAAACTGCTCAAGAGCTTTATGGCAATTTATAGCTGATATAAGAAGAAAGGGGGTTTTCCCCAGGGGATTACTTCTACTCTTGAAATCCTCTCATCTCTAAAACAGCTTCTGATCAGCAACAATGACTCTATAGATGTGACCTAATTTTTCAAAGCTTTTATTTGTTTCCCCAGTTCTTAAGTTATTGTGTCACTAATCGTTCAAATGGCTACCAACAAAATAAGCCCGGATCCAGCCACACATCCAGTCTTTCTGCCTTCACTGCTTTTCTAAAGATATTCGATGATCCCAGTCGACTAGCTTGCTCCCCACCAGCCTTGATGGGCACGCATATTCAGAAATGAGTTGGAAAAACCTGCTAATGTGCCCATAGTGCCTGAGGACATTCCACACACCCTTGTGGAATGGAAAGAGACGGGAACCAACCAAAGGTTTCCTGTTGGCGATTAAAGATCAAAAGACCACCACTTCAGCCCACCTGCTTGTTTGTCTTGGCGAAATTGATCCCAACGCCCTGCATCATGGGCCCTGTGAAGCCCACCGGGCAGGCATCACATCTGAAGCCAGGAGCCAGGTTTATACAGCGCACGCCAGGATAGCAGGGGTGGTACTTGCACTAGAGAGAAACAAAAATTCAGTCTGTAGCCATAGGGAGAACACACGTTCAAATATCTGTTTGCACAAACTTGTGGAATCACTTAACTATCCATTTTTTTGGGGGGGGGGCTGATCAAAGGCAATAAAGGCTTGCAATTTCATAGTGACTCACAGAATCCCTGACCCACACAGCCTGGAGGTTGCCTTGTTGTGAGCTTCGCTATAATATAGAATGAAGCACAGCTGAGTGGAAAGGGTCCTACTGTTAACCAGTCCACCTTCCAGGGCAAACTCTCTGATATTCTAACTTGGAATTTAAAAATGTCTGGGAGAGAACAGTGCTCCTGGACCACTTGCCAGGTGGCCATTGAGTCCAAAGGCATTATTAAAGCAACTACTCTAAGAAAAAGACGTTGGGAAGATCAAGCCAGGGAAGTTGTCATTTCTTCAGTAAGATGTGATTCATCAGGGGCTGTTCCTGACTTTGGACCCTATCAAGCCCATGGCTGTTGCAAGGCTCTCACAGCCTAGGAGATTCATTCTTCTGGCTTTTTTTTTTTTTTTTTTNGCCCTGCATCATGGGCCCTGTGAAGCCCACCGGGCAGGCATCACATCTGAAGCCAGGAGCCAGGTTTATACAGCGCACGCCAGGATAGCAGGGGTGGTACTTGCACTAGAGAGAAACAAAAATTCAGTCTGTAGCCATAGGGAGAACACACGTTCAAATATCTGTTTGCACAAACTTGTGGAATCACTTAACTATCCATTTTTTTGGGGGGGGGGCTGATCAAAGGCAATAAAGGCTTGCAATTTCATAGTGACTCACAGAATCCCTGACCCACACAGCCTGGAGGTTGCCTTGTTGTGAGCTTCGCTATAATATAGAATGAAGCACAGCTGAGTGGAAAGGGTCCTACTGTTAACCAGTCCACCTTCCAGGGCAAACTCTCTGATATTCTAACTTGGAATTTAAAAATGTCTGGGAGAGAACAGTGCTCCTGGACCACTTGCCAGGTGGCCATTGAGTCCAAAGGCATTATTAAAGCAACTACTCTAAGAAAAAGACGTTGGGAAGATCAAGCCAGGGAAGTTGTCATTTCTTCAGTAAGATGTGATTCATCAGGGGCTGTTCCTGACTTTGGACCCTATCAAGCCCATGGCTGTTGCAAGGCTCTCACAGCCTAGGAGATTCATTCTTCTGGCTTTTTTTTTTTTTTTTTTTTAAGTCACTTCAACTAATGTAAAAAACATGACCACTTCCTGCCCTTTCAAAAGAAGGAAAATTCCAGTTCACAGATAAGAACCACATGCAGTTCTGTGAAACACGTGCAGATGCTCTTCCAAAGGAGGGATAACTAGAGATCGTCTTAATTGCTTCCTACCTGGGGAGGTAATCGGTTACCGCAAGTCTGTAGGACCCATGTACCTAAGCTAAGCTCCTTCCAGCCTTCCTCTGGCCTGAAAGTGTGACAGTGTTAGTTGCTCAGTTGTGACCGACTCTTTGCGACCCCATGGACTATAATCTGCCAGGCTCCTCTGTCCATGGGATTCTCCAGGCAAGAATACTGGAGTGGGTGGCCATTCCCTTGCCCAGGGGATCTTCCTGACCCGGGGACTGAATCCCGGTCTCCTGCATTGCCGGTAGAGTCTTTACCATCTGAGCCGCCAGGGAAGCCCTCCTCTGCCCTGATGGAAAGACAAAGGCAGAAGCTAGGGGCAGCTTGCCACCTGCTATGAACACTGCCTTCCTTGAGACTGGACCAGTGATTGGATAACTATGGTCTTGAAACAATCTCTGTCAGAGGCTTTGCCAGTTGGCCAAACAGCCTGTATTTGCCCTACATGTCTTTCTGGCTCCGTCTCTGGGCACATTTGGTCACTCACAGATTATGGGGCCTCCTCAAAAGGTCTTGTTGGTTTGAGATTCCTTTCGCTCCTCCACTGAGGAAGCCTGAAGAAATCAGTTGCAACCCCTAAAATATACCCTTACGCAGATCGTTCCCTTTCCACATTCACAAGTGTACAATAAAATCACAGTAGTCCCAGAGACTGCTTATGAGAATCAGCGGTAGAGTCGAAGGCTGAAATCTCAGCATTGCAGCAACATGAACCACCGCGGTGGGAGCCCAAACCGAAGGTACAATGAAGGCGGCTGCAACTGTAGGTCGCGCCTCCGCTTCCCCACCACCCACGGGTCTCTGAGGATTCCCGAGGGAGTCGTTTCTATGTGGCTTGGAGGTCAGCCCAAGTCAGCCGGCAGTCATCGACCTGGCTTCTCTTCCCATCAGCCGTAGGCTGTATGCGATACCGAGGGAGCCCCCTCTGTCTAGCCGAGTGTTCACCTCGTCGACGTCGGAACAGGAGATCCCATTTCCTGTGTAGCCCTCGGGGCAGGGTCCGCACTGAAAGCCGTCTCTGGCGTCAGTACATCGCACGCCACGGAAACACGGGTTGGAATCACAGCGGCGCACTGGGGGTGTCGGGGATGCCGCGGGTACCACGGGCATCAGGGTGTTGGGGCTTGGAGACTGAAAGCTGAGAGGGCCTAGACAAAAACCACCAAGAAAATACAGCTGATACAGGATGTGGTTCAGCTGCCCGGTGAGTTTCTTTTCCCCGCCCTCCACCTCGGGGCCAAACCTCCACAGACCGCAGCCAGCGGAGCCTCACCCACCCAGGCCCTTCAGCAGTCCGCATTTACTGGTCCAACTCAGAAGCGTGCCAGTTACTAGAAAAGCACTTACCGCAAGCCTGGCATTCAGCTATGGTGTTTCGCAAAAATGATGTTTCCTTGACCTTTAGAAATGGGAAGGGGGAAAAAAACGATGGAAAAGGAGTACCTGATGTATAATCCAGGAATGAAAGAATCTGTGAGTGGCAAACTATTAAACAGAACCTAAAGGAATGTTAACACAGCCCTGGGTGGCTCCCATTCGGCCTGGAGCCCCATTCTGCCTGGAGTCCTGGTATGTTTATCATCCGCCGGCCTCCTATTTTCAGAGCCCTTCCAGCAGAGCCCCAGGGCGGCAGGCTGCATGGGGCCACCTGAGGTCTGGCTCTAGGCCCTTCCCTGACTCTGCAGGCCTGCAGCTCTTTCAGCTCCAACAGAGAGCGTCTCCGTTATAGGGCTTTTCTGATGGTCCATCCAGCTTGTTACCTGCTGTCTCAGAAGGTCCTTCACCTCTCCCAATAGTTGGTTTAGTTGTGACATCTGCCCCAAGAACTGCCGATTAAAGTCTCCTGAAGGAACAGCGGAAGGAAAGGAGCATCAGAAAGTGACAGCTATTTCTACAGTGACTCAAAAACAAATGATTTCCCAGAGAATTATCATGATGAAAAACTCAGGGTATGAGAATCTAACATGGGGCAAAATTCATCTCATTCGAAAAAAATAATGATAATGATGCCACTGCTCTAGTTAGTCCAAATTCCTGAGTTATACAAACACAAGTGCAATGAAGATACCTCTTGCCCTGGACTTTGGCACAAAAGCCTGATTTCTGTCGATACATAGGACTGCCCTGCTCACAGCCCACCCTTCGGGGATAGGACCCAGCCCATCACGGGCCTGGGGGTTTATTGATGGAGGTGGGCAAACGGCCTGAGAACACACACCTGTATTTGTGGTGGCCAGTGGCTCGCTCTGCTGCAGGAAGCAGTCTTGCAGGCTGGCCACTTGGATCAGCGAGCCTCTCACCACCAGCTTCAGCTCTTCCAAAGAGTCCTGGAAGAAAGTGGATTCACACCACACATTGGTGGTGCCATTCAAAAGCCAGTGGGCATGCAGACTCACACAATTTTCATAACACAGTAGGCCTGAATACTTGGACTCTGACGTCTTACATAATTTTGTGGGTTTGCATTTTTTCCTAAAGCCCGCGAGCCCTGCCCTTCTGAATGAAGCAAATATGGAAGCAGCCAGCAGCTTAAGAGAGTGCTGGCTCCAGTGTGGTCTTGATGAGAGTTCATCAAGGTGACTTGGAGAAAAGAAAAGGCCCTTTTTCTTCACAGTAAACAAGTTCTTTTGTGGTAGGAGCCTCTTAAGAATTGTCTGTTTATGGAGTTTAGACTGCAATGAATAAGACATTGATCCCAATTTTAAACACTATTATTTTTAGGATGTCTTGGCTCCAGGTTTTAGCAAAGTCTCTGGTTTCCTTGGATTATGAGAAAGAATACACAGTATATTCTATGATGTATATTTTTGTACATTTTCATGTATTTTCACATTACTGGATGATAACAGTCATTCATTGTTAGTCATCAAGTTAACATTCTCACCCCTTAATTTTGTAGCTTTTACCTGTACCCATTATTTTATACACAGATGATAGAAAACGTTTATGTTAACTGCTGATGTAAGGTCTTCATCCTTATTTTAGACATGAGCGCACTGAGGATTTTCAGAGGCACTCTGCTTTTCAATTTAGTTAAGATGTATGCAACACGCTTTATGTAACAGATATTGTGTTGGAACCAGACCATAAGCTCTATGGAGGCCATGACTGTTTTGCCAACTATGAGATACCTAATGCCTGGAATGTCCATATTGACTGACTGACGGAGTAAATGGGAATATGAAGACAGAGAATGTGGTCCTTGCTGACAATCTAAAGGAAGCAGAATTTGGGGGGAAAAAATCCCCAAAGTTCCATCTATTTCTGATGACCTTGGCTTTTAGAAATTGACTTATTTGGTGGTGGGTACTAATTTTTGAAATAGAGACGTAATTTCTGACTGTCATTCTGACTATCTGGGCTACTTTGGGGATTCAGAAATAAAATTTAGCATATCTTTCCATTAATTTTGTTCTCTTTCTATAAATCTACACTATCTATATATAGATATATATATATCTTTTTCTCTCTCTCCAAACCTAGATTTTAGTCTTGAAATTTCTGCTTGAAAATGCTCTCTATATTTTAAGCACAAATTCTAGTATCTGATTCACAGTTTTTTGTATCAGTATCTAAAGGTTCTCAGCATTCCTAGTTATAACCAAAATTTCTGTTTATAACCTGCTTCTTTGTACAAAGGGCTCAGAACACCTTGGTACTGGGTTGGCCAAAAAGCTTGTTCAGATTTTTCCTATAACATTGTGCAGAAAAACGCAAATCAACTTTTTGGCCAACACTATACAAGCATATATAAATTAGTTAAAGCACATATAATGAAGTAATGAAACAGAAATGGAAAATTGTGATTGTGATAAATAAGACAGCAACAATATGGGCCACAGTGGATGAACATGGTTATTGATTTTGGTACCGACTTCCATATCAGATGAAATTCAGGAACTATGACCAGTTATAGTAATAATTGGAAAAGACAAAGAATACTAATTATTTATAGGAAATGGAGTATTTCCTATAATAACAAAATTATATTTTGTTTTTTAACAAAATTATAGAAGAAATATATGTGGCAATTTCTACAGTAGGTGCAGTGACATAAGGTAAAAAATACCATCAACATGGCATAAAACAGAAGACAGAAGTGATGTGATATGTAAGGCCTCACGGAAGCAAGTTGGCAATAAGGTTCTTTTTGTTAGAGATGCTCCAGTAAGACCTATGGAAAATGTTCCTGGTGCTTGGCAAGTTCCAATCATTCTTTTTTACTTCTATTAAAAAAATTATAATTTTATGAAAGATTAAAAATAGATCATCTTACTGCCCTAAGATAGTTTAAAAGTTTTTGCTATTCCTTTTCTACTTTATAATTATATGCCCAAAGTCTCCACTTACCGAAAGGAGTAACTCTCAACTTTGACTTCACATTAGAATCAGTATTTTTAAAAGGACTGATGCTGAGGCACCACCTCCATAGACTCTGATTTGTCTGGAGTGTGGGCCATCTAGCAGCTGGTTTTTAAGTGCAGTAAGTGATTCTAATATGCAGTCAGAATTAGACCCATTCTTGACCTCAGCCCACTCGTCTGCATTCTCAGAAACCATCTTTCCACTTTGGAAAATGGCCTGTGGGTTCTTACGTGTGCCTTCCTCTGGAAAGTCCTCAGTTCCACAGCCTCGGGACTCTGGGCGAGGCCGGAAAAGGCTCTGGGGAGGTTGTGGATGGAGTCCACGCGGGTGCAGTCCAGGAACAGCTCCACGGAGCTGGCCCCCCGGTGGAGGTTGGTCAGTCTCAGCAGCAGCCTGTGCCTCCTGCCGTCAGCCAGCTGCAGGTTGTTGAAAACCACCAGGTGAATCCTCCCGTCGTTCCTCAGGTAACGGAGGACGGCTGGAACCAAGCACGGACCAGTGAATGACGAGAGGGCTGCCTCTGTGCCGAACAGCCTCCAGGTGACAGTGACAAGGCCAGGTCATCGGAAAGATGCAAGCGTGTCAGAACCATAAATGTTCAACGTTTTGTGCGCACTGGCCACCCACTGTTGCTGGGGATGTTTTGTGCTCATGAAAAGAGATGGTAAGTAGCAAATGTGAAAACAAGCAATATAATTTCAGTGAATGAGGAGTACACTGAACAAGCAGAACACACTGAAAGTCAACTCACATCCAAGTAAGCTCCTGAGGGCATGAATTCATTAATTCACCAACGTTTCCTGAGCACTACTATGGGGCTGGGTGTTGCCCTTCGTTGTTTTAAACACTTATATTCTATTCATTGCAACCCTATGAAACTGGAATTGACTATAGGTGAGGAGAGAGAAGCTCAGATAAGTGAAGTAACTTGCTCAAGGATATAGTAAGTGACGCGACTAGCATTTAAAGCCGAGTGTAGTTTATTCCATGGCTAAAGAATGCTAGGCCTGGATGGGGTTTTGTAAGCAGATGTTGAACCAGGTGTAATCTGTTGTATTATCCCTCAGTAAAACCTATTTTCAAATTTTAACAATGCTCAGTTAGAAAACCAAAGGTATCCATGGATGCAAAAGAAAGACTCCATGTCTTACATAAAAAGATATTCTCAGTATTATGTGAAGTGAAAAAAAGTTACAGGTCAGTATAGGTTCGCTCCAAAAAAAACTATGTATGTATGTACTTATAGTATACACACAGATACAGAAGATTAGAAGAAAATATTTCTATAGTCATTTCTAGGTGCTTGGTGATATGTGTTTCATTTTTCTTCATTTTCATTGTCTGATCTTTCTATACAAGAAACTTAAATGCATTACTTATATAATTCAAAAAAGAAAAAAAAAAAAAAAAGAATTCTACACGTAAACCCAGAGTGTGCTACAATCAATGTGTATGACTCACAGCAAGCAACTGGGACCATCTCTCTTCGGGTGCCTCTTCTGTGAAGCGTAAATGCCAACTTGGTGCTGCCCAGACAGGAATACCTGTTTATGCTGTAGTATTGCCAGAGAAACTAATCACCACTATGAAATTTAAGGGTGTTTTTGAAGACTTTCTCCAAATACATTCGACTTTCTAGGTCAATTTCCCCACCCTTCTGGAATCTGACTAGATTTGCTTTTCCGTCTGACCATGGCTGGACGGGGGGAAGTTGACATCTGGGTCCGTGGTATAGAGAGAAACCAGGAGGAGTCAGGAGACCTTCCCTCATGCCCATGGGACCACCACCACTTGCTTACTGAGAGAGAAGGATTGGCACACCTGGAAGGACAGACCTCCTAGAAGGCCTTTCTATGACTATAGGACAACACTATGCTTCCTGAAGCAAAGTACTGGCAAGACTTAAATGTGGAATGAGGAGAAGGAAAATAGACGTGAGTAGACACTCTTGCCTGGAGAATCCCAGAGACAGAGGAGCCTGGGGGGCTGCCGTCTATGGTGTCGCAGAGTCGGACACAACTGAAGCAACTTGGCATGCATGCACTGGAGAAGGAAATGGAAACCCACTCCAGTATTCTTGCCTGGAGAATCCCAAGGACAGAGGAGCCTGGTGGGCTTCTGTCTACAGGACTGCATAGAGTCGGACACAACTGATGTGACTTAGCAGCAGCAGCAGCAGCAGACATTCTTGAGGTATTTTAAATATGGGATACAACAGTATTTTTACCCCCTTTTTTATAATAATGTTGAGAATTTATAATAGTAACAGCATGGCTTGAAATTTGAGGCATAAACTACACGAGAGGGGGGAAATTGAGCCCAAACATATGCACTAATTCAGTATTTTAAAACCTCCATTCCTTTACTTTTGAAATAGTTTTGTAAATCCCCAGCATTTTTACAGGCCAATGAAAACACTACTCAGACCACCAGACCTCAACCCAGTCACAGACACATACATACACTCAGGATCTCCTTATTTTCCTTTCGGCCACAACCTCTGTTCCTCATATTAACAGTTTAAGAGGATACATAGAGTAGCTTAAAACAAATACTCGTGGTTTTTCTCCCCCAGCTGAGATTTCTGGTGGAAGTCAAAGGAGATATATTTTAGTGGACCTCTTGCCTGCTTTTAGCAGGCCTTCCAGGCCATGTGGGTCACGATTTATTTTCATAACTGAATTGCTAAGTTTAGTTTTATAAATACTACCTAATGGAGTAATTTCCACCTAACAGGTGCTCATTAAATGTTGTGAATATGAAATTTCAATGAATAATTAGATGACTGCATTGAAAGCTTTTCACATATAAATTGAAAAGTTTAGTGAGTGGCAATTTAACATCTACTGTAGACAGCCGAACCTGCTATTGTGATCACGCGGTCATTTAAGGGCATTCCACGCTTCTGCCTTGCTTTGCATTGCACTGCAACACCGAAAATAGGTTCCTCCTGCTCCCAGGTCTTGCGACAAGAGCAAGAGGGGAGGAAAAAAAGGAAAAGAATTATGGAAACTTCCATCTTTGCAAGGTCTGTTAGCAGAAAAATTATCAAAGGCTTTGACATTTACTACTGTTCACACTTGATCCAATAATCTCATTTTGCTTATGGCTTTCATTTTTCTCTTTTATTCCAAGTTCCTTACTTCAGTGCTTCTATATTTATTTTAGCTTCAGAACAGTAACATTACCCAGAGGGTCGACAGGCACCTGCTCAGAAAACATATTTCCCTACCAGTCATACTGAGCCTAGAGGCAGACTCAACAAGCCAGGAGTCCCCGGCCTGGGACACTCCCCGAGCTTCTTCAGAAGCAGCACCATCAAAAGGGAGAGAACAGACCCAGTTCCCATCTACTCTCTCTGTCTCCCTTACCAGTGCTCACCTCACCCAATCTTAGCCCCCTCCCCGCCACACATACACACACACGGGAGGAGAACAGAGGGGAGAATACTAGTCACCCAGCAGGACATCACTTCACCTCCAGAAGGAATGAAAAGTCAGGCCCGGGAGCTGGAAGGAGCAGTCTTCTTTAGGCTCCATCCCACCCCTGCCCCTGAGCACCCCAGGGAGCACTGCACTCAGGAAAACAGCCGTCACTGGGAACAGCTCTGGTTCTTCAGCTAAGGCACATTCCGTTCTGCTTGTTTCTCACGGAAACAAGTTAGCCTGGTGATTTCAACCTGCTTCTCTCTCAGGATGAGCACCAAGAACCCATCTGGTTAGAACGAAAGGCTGCGGGTCTTCAAACACATTTCCGTCTCTACGCTGTTCCATCTCTGGGTTTCTCTGCCAGATTCCTGACTCATCTTCCTGCTCAGGGTCTTTTCCTGCGCAGGTTTTCTGGACGGACAGCTTGAGATGCCTACACGACTGTTCTGATCAAACGATTGCCTTCTCCGTGCAACGCACAAGCGAGCCAATGGAACCCTTCACTAGCTCCCTAACGGTTCCCAATTAATGTGTAACTTATCCCAGGACTGGCCTAACCCTCTAGCCACCTTCCATTCTGCTGATCACTGCCAAGCTAGACAACCTGTTTTAACAACCGGTCTTCATGCCTCTCTAGCTTTCTCCAGCCTCTCTCATCCTTTTCTTTCTGTGCAGAGCGTTCTCTTCTCCATCCCTCTCCTTCCTGCTCCATCACTGCTACAAATCAAAAGCCAAGATCCAGATCAAATGCACCTGACTTCCTCTAGTATTCCATCGTCCTCATGATTGGAAGTGATCTGCCTCATTCATATTCCCTTCAGAGAAGGCAATGGCAACCCACTCCAGTACTCTTGCCTGGAAAATCCCATGGACAGAGGAGCCTTGTAGGCTGCAGTCCATGGGATTGCAAAGAGTCGGCACAACTGAGCGACTTCACTTTCACTTTTCACTTTCATGCATTGGAGAAGGAAATGGCAACCCATTCCAGTGTTCTTGCCTGGAGAATCCCAGGGACAGCGGACCTGGTGAACTGCCGTCTATGGGGTCGCACAGAGTTGGACTGACTGAAGCGACTTAGCAGCAGCAGCAGCAACATATTCCCCTTAGCACTTTCTCAGTGCTTTGCTAGGTGTACTTTTCCAGCCAAAACTCAGATACTTTAATGCCTGTGTGACCCTAAGCCTGAAGAGTCCAGTTTTTAAACTATTAAAAGGAGTTAATAAAAGCTGTCCTTCCTGCTTCACTTTCTGTTCAGTGGTGGTCAAATAAGAAAATGCAAAACTATAAGCTGCTATACACATGTAGGTACTTGCATATTTGTTTATTTCTTATCTTCTTTACTAGAGCATAAGCTCTTGGGACAAGGAGTCTATTTCTTACTACTTTTCCCATACACCACAGCATCTGAGAACACCAAATACAACTGTTTGTTGAATGAAAAATAGATAAAATAGAGTATTCTTGTGTTTACTCTGACTTTTTAAAACCCACAGTCTTTAAAAAAAAGAGCAGTTTCTGTTGGTTTACTTATATAAATCCTTCTCTTCTAAACTTAGCATCTTTGTGTACTTGAGAATCTGGAGCCTGATTTTATGGCTACATTTCCATGTCCGGGTACTAGCCTGACAGAGGAACCACGTAACCTAGCCTGATTAAATGCCATCGCAGTGACTGGGAGGAGATGAAGCAGCAAACGCAAGCAACGAAGATTTGAAATATTGCTATCAACTTGAGAAAGAATTTTCAAAAGGTGCTTTTTGAAAAGCGGATGGACATGGTAGTCAAAAATATTATGATGTGTTGAACGTCAAGGCTATGAAGCAGGATGCCAGCTTTAAAGAACTGGAAATGATAATATTTTGTCTGCTTGGGCTAAGGAGTTCAGAGTGACGTGGCCTGCCCAGGCAGCGAACTCGGCAAGGTAGTCTGGGGCCTTCTGCTTTGCTTGGCAAATGGCTTTGCTCTTTGGCACTTTTAAAGATATGATGAAAGCCGCTGCTGTCAACCTTTCCTCTTCTTCTTAAATAATTGTATATTAAAAGAGCCTTCTTGCCATTAATGTCTCTTGTGATGGATGTTCTTGTTTGCCTTGACTCATTTGTCTTTATGCCCTATACACTGGATCTTTGTAACTTTAATGCTTTGGAAATACATATAAAAGGAAAACCATCTAATTGCTTTTCCTGAAAGTACTGTGGGTGACTCCCGGGTGTGATAAATGCAGTATGTGTGTTTGGAAATTTTTGTCGTAGCAGTTTCAACCAGTGTAAAGTTTACAGGATACACACGGAGCAAAGAAACCATCCAGCGAAAGGAAGCACAGCAAGTATAATGAGCTCCTGCAGAGGGCGCTATGCTTGGATAAGTTATGAGGCATCACTACACAACTGCCTGGTAGGGGAGCCAGCTGTGAGTTGCACAGAATCCCAAGGTCACCTTAGAGGAGACAGCTGTGAGTTGCACAGAATCCCAAGGTCACCTGAGAGGAGACAGCTGTGAGTTGCACAGAATCCCAAGGTCACCTGAGAGGAGACAGCTGTGAGTTGCACAGAATCCCAAGGTCACCTTAGAGGAGAAAAGTACAAAGTGATTTTGATGCCCATGGAACTCTCTCTAGCCTTAGCAGAGCCACAGAATATTAGCATTATAAGTCATCCAGCTCAATATCTCACTCCACAAATCCCTTCAATAAAAAACGTAGCCTCTACCAGCACATTTCCAGTAACAAAGAACTCATTACTTTGCAGAAAAACCCATTTCACTTTTGGAGTGCTCCCCAAGATTTTCCTAATTCAGAGCCAATATCTGTTTCCTCTGCCTTCCACCAGTGTGTCCTAATTTTACTCTTCAGGACTACGGACAGACTTAATCTTATCCTCAATCGAAGTGATATTCTTCAAACATTTTTAAGGCAACTTTCATCTCTCTCATGTCTTCTGATTGGCTCCTTGATTTCTCCAGTTCCTTTAACTTTTTGACTTCTGATGTGGTATTTAAAAAAAAAAAAAAAAACAGAGCTCAGAAAGGTGCCAGTTTAGTGACTCTCTTCAAAGTAATCTCTGACTTGACAATGTCCCTATGAAATGGGCTCACAACCAGATAGAGTATGCTAGATGTGGCTGGATAATTAAGAATCTAGGGGGACTACTAGCTTCCACAAATCTGGTCACATGTACATATTAATGTACAATTAATAGAGGAAAACAATAGAATGGGAAAGACCAGAGATCTCGTCAAGAAAATTAGTTTTACCAAGGGAACACTTCATGTAAAGATAGCCACAATAAAGGACAGAAATTGTATGGACCAAATAGAAGCAGAAGATATTAAAAAGAGGTGGCAAGAATACTCAGAAGATCTATACAAAAAATATCTTCATGACCCAGATAACCACGATGGTGTGATCACTCATCTAGAGCCAGACATCCTGGAATGCAAAGTCAAGTGGGCTTTAAGAAGCACCACTACAAACAAAGCTGGTGGAGGTGATGGAATTCCAGCTGAGCTATTTCAAATTCTAAAAGATGATGNCACAAGCTGGAATCAAGATTGCCAGGAGAAATATCAATAACCTCAGATATGCAGATGATACCACCCTGAATATTCATTGGAAGGATTGAGGCTGGAGTTGAAGCTCCAATCCTTTGGCCTTCTGATGTGAACAGCCTACTCACTGGAAAAGACTGATGTTGGGAAAGATTGAAGGCGGGAGGAAAAAGATGAGATGGTTGGATGGCATCACCAACGTGATGGACGTGAGTTTGAGCAAGCTCCAGAAGTTGGTGACAGTCAGGGAGGCCTGGTGTGCTGTAGTCCATGGGGTTGCGAAGAATCAGACATGACTGAGCAACTGAACTGAACTGACTGAACTGAAAATTTAAGAAACTTTTAAAAAAGTTGCATCACCCTATCTGTTTATTCATTCAGCAAACATTTTTGAGCAACTAGTAAGTGCCAGGCACTGAGCTCAACACTGGGTGGTTCTTAACACTGCTGATTAGAATGCTTAGGCTGTTGCTGTTGTTATTGTTGAGTCGCTCAGTCATGTCTGACTCTTTGCGACCCCATGGACTGCAGCTTGCCAGGCTTCTGTGTCCTTCACTATCTCCTGGAGTTTGTTCAAACTCATGTGCCATTGGTGATGCCATCCAACCATCTCACCCTCTGTCTCTGTCTTCTCCTCCTGCCTTCAATCTCCTAGCATCAGGGTTTTTTCCAGTGAGTGAGCTCTTTGCATCAGGTGGCCAAAGTATTGGGGTTTCAGCTTCAGCACCAGTCCTTCCAATGACTATTCAGGACTGACTTCCTGTCCGACTCTCCATCCATACATGACTACTGGAGAAATCATAGCTTTGACTAGATGGACCCTTGTCAGCAATGTGATGTCTCTGCTTCTTAATATGCTGTCTAGGTTTGTCATAGTTNGTTCAAACTCATGTGCCATTGGTGATGCCATCCAACCATCTCACCCTCTGTCTCTGTCTTCTCCTCCTGCCTTCAATCTCCTAGCATCAGGGTTTTTTCCAGTGAGTGAGCTCTTTGCATCAGGTGGCCAAAGTATTGGGGTTTCAGCTTCAGCACCAGTCCTTCCAATGACTATTCAGGACTGACTTCCTGTCCGACTCTCCATCCATACATGACTACTGGAGAAATCATAGCTTTGACTAGATGGACCCTTGTCAGCAATGTGATGTCTCTGCTTCTTAATATGCTGTCTAGGTTTGTCATAGTTTTCCTTCCAAGGAGCAAGCATTTTTTAATTTCATGGCTGCAGTCACCATCTGCAGTGATTTTGGAGCCCAAGAAAATAAGTCTCTCACTGTTTCCATTGTTTCCCCATCTATTTGCCATAAAGTATGGAACTAGGTACCATGATCTTAGTTTTGGAGTCTCCCACAACCTGTGTATCTGCAATTTACTTTTCACTACTAGAGAAAGGATTTACACTTATTATTGTTAAATTTCATCTGACTGTGGCTTGTTGTGTCAGCTTGGTAAGATCTTGGAAATCTTGATGATGGCATCCTATATGTTCAACTGTCTTTTCCAGTTTTGTGCCAATTGCAAACATTATAAAATATTGTCTGTGTTTTCACCCAAGTCACCGATTCACTGAAAAGTTCAATGCCGAAGACAAAGCCTTGTCAGAAAACACTACACACTTTGCTACAAGGCAACTTACCAACCCCCAATAATACTATTTATCTAGCTCATTCATTTTTTTATATTATTCAGAAAGGTATAGTAAGTGACTTCATAAAACTGATTTAAAAGTTTAGGACTTAGTTTTAGTAAATCTATCTGCCTTCAAATAACCCTAGCTTTCTTTTCCAGGAAATCCCCAAAGGTATGACTAATAATACAACCCTCTGGGAGTTTTTCTGAAAGTTCATGAAAATTCTTTGCACTTTCTGCATATGACCACTTCAAAACTAAGCTCATTCAATGGTGCCTAGTAAGAATGTCATGAAAGTTAACAGGGAAAATGAGCACTGGGCCTTCAGTACAGCCTTGCTTTGCTGTGATGGCTCCATAAATAAATAGTATTATAAGTGTCTCATTTTTCCCCTTCCGTATTTGGTTCAGAATTCTAACTATTTTTTTGGCTGTGCAACGTGGTTTGCAAGATCTTAGTTGGCCAGGGACTAAACCTAGGCCCTTGGTAGGGAATGCTCAGACTCCTAACCACTGGACTGACAAGGAATTCCAGACTTCTAACTTTTAAACTCTTCCATCTCTTTCAAATTGTATCTCTCATCAGCCTGCAGGCTTCAGAACAACCACTCTGAGCTATTTGACTTCTATCACAGGCTGAGGCGCTTGGCTGGCTCTGTCCAGTCATCGCCACTAGTTCCTAGAGCTCCCTTCCTTTCCATAGCACCAACTGTTTTTCTGAGGCTGTCAAACTTAGGCTGAAGAAGCAGTCTTCATGCTTTTTCTGGGAGGTGAGGCTTTCGCTAAGGCAAGCCAAGAGTTCACCAACTCATCAGTTTTGGAAGACAGTTTCTTAAATAGTAGAGAGATGTCTCTGTCTGTCTGTCTATCTAATAGAGGAATCTGAAATTTTTATTGAGCTTCACAGCCTAAAAAAGTTATTACACTTTATATAAGTCAGTTTCTCCAATCACCCTGAAAGGTAGCTATTATCACTCTCACTTTAAAGATAGTAAATCGAGGTTAAGAGCGATTCAGAGAGGTTTTCATGGTGACACAGTTGTTAAGACTTTTAACTGTGACTCAAGCTCAGGATACTACCTGCAAAGTTGTCTCTATGGCAGATTCAAGAAAATCAATCACATCCTCTACCTATCCCCAGTGGTTTCCACAGAAGGCTCGTTTCTATCAAGATTATATCACCCGGGTTACTAATAATCTGATAGATCATTTCTATCAGAAACACTACCTGCATTTCTTTTAAATCTTCATCCAAACGGCCTTCAACACTCATTCACTCAAAAGTGATTCTGAGCCAGACCTACTAAGTGACAGACATCAGATACATCTAGAATTTCCACAACAGGGAATGGTCTTCTTAGCAAAGCTGCTCTTCTCAGCCTCCGTTTATTCCACTCGGTCTTCTCATGAGGCACTTCCCTGGACAGAGCACGGTGCTATGTGCTGCAGCAGACCAAGGGGTGTTAGGGACGTTCAGTCCCTGCCTCAAGGCGGCTGATAACCAGCTGGAGAAAGGGCACATAAGTCATTCAAATCCAAGGCAAATTAAGAGTCGTGGAGGTGCGAAGTTATAAGGAAAGGTGTCAGGAGGAGATGTGCCTTGTATGTGGAAAATATCAGTATCTGGAGATGGTGCAGGGCAGGCAATGGGGGAAGCAGAGGGCAAGAGCAAAAGGACAGAAAAGGAGAGACAGCACGTGTGGGTCCAGGGAACCATAGTTAAATCCATCCCATGGAAGCCTGGGCTGCATAGATGGCTGGAAGGACGGATAAACTGGAAAGGCTGGTTGGGAGTCAGGTAGCGGAAAGCCCTGAATGCCCAGCAGGGATGTGTGTATCTTCCTCAGTTTGGGATGGGAAGTCACTCTAGGTCTCCGGGGTCAGATATAACTAGATCCAAGTTATGCCTTGTGAACAGTAACGAGGCAGCTATGACAAGATGACTTGGAGAGTGAGAAACAGAGAGTTCAGTTCAGTTGCTCAGTTGGGTCCAACTCTTTGTGACCCCTTGGACTGTAGCATGCCAGGCTTCCCTGTCTATCACCAACTCCCAAAGTTTACTCAAACTCATATCCATTGAATCGGTGATGCCATCCAACCACCTCATCCTCTGTGGTCCCCTTCTCCTCCTGCCTTCAATCTTTCCCAGCACTGGGGTCTTATCCAATGAGTCAGTTCTTTGCATCAGGTGGCCAAAGTATTGGAGTTTCAGCTTCAGCATCAGTCCTTCCAATGAAATTTCCTTTAGAAATCAGACTGGTTTGATCTCCTTGCCATCCAAGGGAGTCTCAAGGGTCTTCTCCAACACCACAGTTCAAAAACATCAGTTCTTTGGTGCTCAGCTTTCTTTATGGTCCAACTCTCACATCCATATATGACTACTGGAGAAATCATAGCTTTGACTAGATGGACCTTTATCAACAATGTGATGTCTCTGCTTCTTAATATGCTGTCTAAGTTTGTCATAGTTTTTCTTCCAAGCAACAAGCATCTTTTAATTTCATGGCTGCAGTCACCATCTGCAGTGATTTTTGGAGCCTAAGAAACAGAGTCACAGAGAAAGACAGACTCCCAGTGGCAAACTCCCTTCTTTGCAGCTCTCATGGGAAACGCTTGAGTTTCTCATAGGAGGCTCATCTAGGGCCCCTATGACCAAACCTTGCTCTTTGATACCATCTGTGCAGTCGCCCTCTCCCAAACCCTAACTTTAATAGGGGGAAAGATGTGTCTTATTTCCGACTCCAGTGTTTTTAGTCACAGAGATATATCTTGACTTCTGTTTCACTACTCTGCATGAAGACCAGCTGAGCCAAGTCAGCTGAATGATGACTGGGGTTCACCTTCCAGGACGGCGATTCTTCCCCACCCTCCACAGATCACAGCAGGGGTGCACGGCCACCCGAAGGGTCAGGCCACCAAAGATGTCCTCCCGCCCTTTGTGATCTCTTGCTCGCCTTGTCCCTGCTTCACCTACTCCCTACTCACAGGACTGTGCTTACCCCTTGCCCCAGCTAGTGACTGTTCTAATCCTTAGGTCGGGACAACTCCACCAGCTGGTTTATTAAATTTATTACTGTAACAGAGAAGAGTCAATTCTGACTCCGGTTGGATCTGTTTCTTTGACTTTAACCTTTGCTTTCTGTTGCTTTTGTTATGATAATCACAGATAACGGTCTGCCTCAGGGAACAGGGTCCCTCTGCGAAAGTTAAAGTGGCTGTGTTCAGCTCACAGGGAGACAGTCTGACTCTGCCCATCTGTGCATGGCTGCAGAAAGGAAGAAGCTAACACATCCTCTCCTGTTCTGCAAAATAAGTGGCCTTTTTACTTTACTTCCTCACCTCCTCTCCCACTCTGTTCCATAAAGCAAACTAGCGTCCAGACCCTGAAAAGATGATTTTTTGGAGACACTACTGTGCCATCCTCTCGGTCTGCCAGCTTTCTAAATAAAGTCATATTCCTGGCCTCGACACCTGTCTCACGATTCACTGGCCTGTCATGTGGCGAGCAGAGTGAACTTGGACTCAGTAACATACATCTGTGTTTAATTAATCTGAGATCATTAATCTGAGAGGGCTGTGAGAGATGTGTCCCAGCTGCTGGTTTCCCTGGTAACTGACAGTTAACCTGATGTCAGTTCCCCCGACAAATGGTAGCCTCCAAATCCCCCTGAACGGCCAAGATTGCTGCCATGTCCTGCCTGCTGTTGCCAGATACAGTGGGATGTCTCTCCAGGACCGTTTGCTGCAGACTTGTAAGAGCCCCTTTCCAGTAAACGAACGATGTCTGGGCTCTTTGTTTATACTCTTGAGGTTGGGCAACAAGACGTACAGGTGTCCAGGATGCAACCCAACACCACCTCTGAACACCTCCACAGGGAGTTACAACCACACACCACATCTTTTTCTTGGACCTGATGGACCCGCTGACTTCTCTTTCTTGTTCCAGTCAGAACATGCTGCTGCTCCTTCCGAGACCTTTCAGTGATGGCAAATCTCTGCATTTTTTCCTACTGCTCCAGGGAAACTTGAATGTCAAATTCTTCAACTCTCACAACTCTAACTGTGGTATAAATTCCTCTTCGTTTTCTGAGAATTGTCACAGGACTCCTTTAAAAACAATTTTTTATCTAAGAGCTATTTATCTTTTCTAGTAGGCTGGCAGGTGGAGAGGTATTCACAATCATTTCCTCTTTTCTCTCCTTTAACATAGAAATCAGCTGATATGAACAGTTGACTCACTGCTGCTGCTGCTGCTAAGTCGCTTCAGTCATGTCCGACTCTGTGCGACCCCATAGACGGCAGCCCACCAGGCTCCCCCGTCCCTGGGATTCTCCAGGCAAGAACACTGGAGTGGGTTGCCATTTCCTTCTCCAATGCATGAAAGTGAAAANAACACTACCTGCATTTCTTTTAAATCTTCATCCAAACGGCCTTCAACACTCATTCACTCAAAAGTGATTCTGAGCCAGACCTACTAAGTGACAGACATCAGATACATCTAGAATTTCCACAACAGGGAATGGTCTTCTTAGCAAAGCTGCTCTTCTCAGCCTCCGTTTATTCCACTCGGTCTTCTCATGAGGCACTTCCCTGGACAGAGCACGGTGCTATGTGCTGCAGCAGACCAAGGGGTGTTAGGGACGTTCAGTCCCTGCCTCAAGGCGGCTGATAACCAGCTGGAGAAAGGGCACATAAGTCATTCAAATCCAAGGCAAATTAAGAGTCGTGGAGGTGCGAAGTTATAAGGAAAGGTGTCAGGAGGAGATGTGCCTTGTATGTGGAAAATATCAGTATCTGGAGATGGTGCAGGGCAGGCAATGGGGGAAGCAGAGGGCAAGAGCAAAAGGACAGAAAAGGAGAGACAGCACGTGTGGGTCCAGGGAACCATAGTTAAATCCATCCCATGGAAGCCTGGGCTGCATAGATGGCTGGAAGGACGGATAAACTGGAAAGGCTGGTTGGGAGTCAGGTAGCGGAAAGCCCTGAATGCCCAGCAGGGATGTGTGTATCTTCCTCAGTTTGGGATGGGAAGTCACTCTAGGTCTCCGGGGTCAGATATAACTAGATCCAAGTTATGCCTTGTGAACAGTAACGAGGCAGCTATGACAAGATGACTTGGAGAGTGAGAAACAGAGAGTTCAGTTCAGTTGCTCAGTTGGGTCCAACTCTTTGTGACCCCTTGGACTGTAGCATGCCAGGCTTTCCTGTCTATCACCAACTCCCAAAGTTTACTCAAACTCATATCCATTGAATCGGTGATGCCATCCAACCACCTCATCCTCTGTGGTCCCCTTCTCCTCCTGCCTTCAATCTTTCCCAGCACTGGGGTCTTATCCAATGAGTCAGTTCTTTGCATCAGGTGGCCAAAGTATTGGAGTTTCAGCTTCAGCATCAGTCCTTCCAATGAAATTTCCTTTAGAAATCAGACTGGTTTGATCTCCTTGCCATCCAAGGGAGTCTCAAGGGTCTTCTCCAACACCACAGTTCAAAAACATCAGTTCTTTGGTGCTCAGCTTTCTTTATGGTCCAACTCTCACATCCATATATGACTACTGGAGAAATCATAGCTTTGACTAGATGGACCTTTATCAACAATGTGATGTCTCTGCTTCTTAATATGCTGTCTAAGTTTGTCATAGTTTTTCTTCCAAGCAACAAGCATCTTTTAATTTCATGGCTGCAGTCACCATCTGCAGTGATTTTTGGAGCCTAAGAAACAGAGTCACAGAGAAAGACAGACTCCCAGTGGCAAACTCCCTTCTTTGCAGCTCTCATGGGAAACGCTTGAGTTTCTCATAGGAGGCTCATCTAGGGCCCCTATGACCAAACCTTGCTCTTTGATACCATCTGTGCAGTCGCCCTCTCCCAAACCCTAACTTTAATAGGGGGAAAGATGTGTCTTATTTCCGACTCCAGTGTTTTTAGTCACAGAGATATATCTTGACTTCTGTTTCACTACTCTGCATGAAGACCAGCTGAGCCAAGTCAGCTGAATGATGACTGGGGTTCACCTTCCAGGACGGCGATTCTTCCCCACCCTCCACAGATCACAGCAGGGGTGCACGGCCACCCGAAGGGTCAGGCCACCAAAGATGTCCTCCCGCCCTTTGTGATCTCTTGCTCGCCTTGTCCCTGCTTCACCTACTCCCTACTCACAGGACTGTGCTTACCCCTTGCCCCAGCTAGTGACTGTTCTAATCCTTAGGTCGGGACAACTCCACCAGCTGGTTTATTAAATTTATTACTGTAACAGAGAAGAGTCAATTCTGACTCCGGTTGGATCTGTTTCTTTGACTTTAACCTTTGCTTTCTGTTGCTTTTGTTATGATAATCACAGATAACGGTCTGCCTCAGGGAACAGGGTCCCTCTGCGAAAGTTAAAGTGGCTGTGTTCAGCTCACAGGGAGACAGTCTGACTCTGCCCATCTGTGCATGGCTGCAGAAAGGAAGAAGCTAACACATCCTCTCCTGTTCTGCAAAATAAGTGGCCTTTTTACTTTACTTCCTCACCTCCTCTCCCACTCTGTTCCATAAAGCAAACTAGCGTCCAGACCCTGAAAAGATGATTTTTTGGAGACACTACTGTGCCATCCTCTCGGTCTGCCAGCTTTCTAAATAAAGTCATATTCCTGGCCTCGACACCTGTCTCACGATTCACTGGCCTGTCATGTGGCGAGCAGAGTGAACTTGGACTCAGTAACATACATCTGTGTTTAATTAATCTGAGATCATTAATCTGAGAGGGCTGTGAGAGATGTGTCCCAGCTGCTGGTTTCCCTGGTAACTGACAGTTAACCTGATGTCAGTTCCCCCGACAAATGGTAGCCTCCAAATCCCCCTGAACGGCCAAGATTGCTGCCATGTCCTGCCTGCTGTTGCCAGATACAGTGGGATGTCTCTCCAGGACCGTTTGCTGCAGACTTGTAAGAGCCCCTTTCCAGTAAACGAACGATGTCTGGGCTCTTTGTTTATACTCTTGAGGTTGGGCAACAAGACGTACAGGTGTCCAGGATGCAACCCAACACCACCTCTGAACACCTCCACAGGGAGTTACAACCACACACCACATCTTTTTCTTGGACCTGATGGACCCGCTGACTTCTCTTTCTTGTTCCAGTCAGAACATGCTGCTGCTCCTTCCGAGACCTTTCAGTGATGGCAAATCTCTGCATTTTTTCCTACTGCTCCAGGGAAACTTGAATGTCAAATTCTTCAACTCTCACAACTCTAACTGTGGTATAAATTCCTCTTCATTTTCTGAGAATTGTCACAGGACTCCTTTAAAAACAATTTTTTATCTAAGAGCTATTTATCTTTTCTAGTAGGCTGGCAGGTGGAGAGGTATTCACAATCATTTCCTCTTTTCTCTCCTTTAACATAGAAATCAGCTGATATGAACAGTTGACTCACTGCTGCTGCTGCTGCTAAGTCGCTTCAGTCATGTCCGACTCTGTGCGACCCCATAGACGGCAGCCCACCAGGCTCCCCCGTCCCTGGGATTCTCCAGGCAAGAACACTGGAGTGGGTTGCCATTTCCTTCTCCAATGCATGAAAGTGAAAAGTGAAAGGGAAGTCGCTCAGTCGTGTCCAACTCTTAGCGACCCCATGGACCGCAGCCTTCCAGGCTCCTCTGGTTGACTCACTGATGACTCGTCAAAGGAAAAACATCTACCTGCCCAAGCATTTCCCCAGCCTCTACAGAGCAAATAGAAAGAAACCAATGCAGGCGAGGGGGGGTGTTTCTTCCTGTTTCTTCACTATGGCAGATTTAAAAGTAGAATGAGATTCGGCGAGAGTGAGAGCCTAGAGGCAGAGCTCTTCACTCTACGAGGGCCTTTTAGCCGCCAAGCTGAGTGAGCTAAAAGAAAAACCTTCCAGAGCATTTAAAACAGCTTAGATAGCTTCTTAAAAGAGAAGCTCCTCTAAAGAGCAGGGTGGCTTTTATATATCATAAACTGAGTAGAGAAGACGAGCTGTTCCTTCAGTAGATCTGAGGCAAAATGGGCTTATCAGAACCACGGTAGAGAGATGGGGGAAATGACCTCCCCACGTGGCTTCAGGTGGGGCAAAGGGGGCAGGAACGGTTGAACCATCGGCTAAATCATGAGCCAGGTCCCCAGCTCCTTGCATGATCTGAAACCGCACCTCCGCCCCTGAGAGGCCATGAGGAACAGAGAAAGCAGACTGGAGAGTGGGGTGGGAGTGGGAGGAGGGCCGGAGGATATTGGAAACTGACAAAAAGGAAGCCACTAAAAGCCCTTTCCTTTCTGCTTTTAACTCTATTGTCCTATGAACGCTAAGAAGTAGGGGTTCCTTTCAGTTCCTAACACCTGCAGCTTTAAGTGTTCAATCACAATTAAGAGTCTGAGAGAGTCTGAAGTGCTCGAAGGATCTCCTCCGTAAAGCAAATTGAAATAAATAAAAAATCTCTGCAGGAAGGATCAATCCTCCTCCTTTTTTATTAAAAACATCAGGCAGCACAGACACGTATCTGTCACATTCCTCAATAAGCAGGAACAGGTGCTGTCCCCAGGGCACGGGTGGAAGAGGAGGAGATGAAAAGACAGTGACCTTTTTCTCTGGGAGTCATTTCTTAGTAGACCGTAGTAACTCACTTTGACAGTGAAACATTTGACAGCAGGGGGAACAACCAAGTGACAGATCTGTGTAAACTGGCACAAAACAGGCAGAAAAGAGAGCTGTTCATTTAATTCCACCTGTGAGATATATTGTCTCCACCAAGTCCAGGCGCTGCGTGCAGAGCGAGGAGTTAAGTCTGCCACATGCTCTGCTGCTGCTGCTGCTGCTAAGTCGCTTCAGTCGTGTCCGACTCTGTGCGACCCCATAGACGGCAGCCCACCAGGCTCCCCTGTCCCTGGGACTCCCCAGGCAAGAACACTGGAGTGGGTTGCCATTTCCTTCTCCAGTGCATGAAAGTGAAAAGTGAAAGGGNGGCGGAGCAGCGCGCGGGGCTGGTCCCTCCGTTCGCCGGAGCGGAGCTGCGGGACGGCGGGCTCGGTGGCCCGGAGCCCGGCTCGCACCCACTTACCCTGCGGGGTGGCCTGGGCGCCGGCCCCCAGCCAGGGCTGCAGGGCCAGGTGCAGCAGGAGGAAGGTGGCTCCGCGCGGGCCCAGCATGTTGGCTCTGCGCGCTGCCCGCGGGCGCGCGGGAGTCTCGGCAGCGGGGGCCCCGCCTGGGCGTGCGGGCTGCGCGCGGCCCCCGGGCGGGCTTCCCGCGGGCGGCGCAGGTGAGGCGAGCGCGGCGGCGTCCGGGCAGCCGTCGGGGGCGGCGCTCGGGTCCTGGCGCCGCGGAGCTGGGTGCGCTGGAGGCAGGGCTGGGCGCTTTATGGTCCGGCCGGCCGGGGCGGGGAAGGGCCGAGGCCGGGGCGGCCCCCTTGGCCAAGATCCCCTTTGGCCGGGAAGTGTGGGGGTGGCCGGAGCGGCGGAGGGAAAGCCGTGGGGCTGGGGACTGGGGACGAGAAGGGGCCCCCCTCCGCCTGACTCGGTTCTGGGGAGGTGGGCGTGGTCGCCGACCCCGGACGGACGAGGAAGTTAGGAGGATGGGAAGAGCGAGGATGGGGCTGGTAAGAAAGTGAGGACACGCAGGACAGAGAGGAGAAGAGAGGGGCAAAGGAAGCAGAAAACGACACTGACCCGCTGGCTTTGGGCAC
This sequence comes from Neotragus moschatus, assembly GCA_006410615.1. NCBI lineage: Eukaryota > Metazoa > Chordata > Mammalia > Artiodactyla > Bovidae > Neotragus > Neotragus moschatus. The sequence goes on from SJYA01001517.1 coordinate 69,000, forward strand.
CGTCCGCCCCCCACGTCTTCTTTTCTGAACGGAACATTGTTTGGACAAGCTTTTAACACCCGTCTTGGACTCTGCGGGAGCTTCTGCCTCCCAAGGTGGTCCGGGGAACGATTCGTTTCTTTTATTTCTTCAAGCTTGTCTTGAATGCTTCAGATGATATTTTCCCCATCAGGCTTTGGGATGTGAACAGCGAATGTTTCAAAGTTTTTGAGTTTTTAATGGAAATAAAACACATCTCAAGGAACCCATCCAGACAGAACCATTTATTGGATGGTAGAGTTTTATGGAGAATTTATTTTCCAAACACTTGTCTGCTCACTTCTGTTTCACCTTCCCAAAAGATTGCAAGTGACAATTTAAAGCTATGAGAGTAGGACCTAAAAGAGAGGGAAGGAACATGAGGAATTAGTCTGCCTTCTAGCAAAGCCCCTAAAAATAATGTGGATTAACTAGAGGAAAAAATATTTCAGAACAATGGTAAACTTTCCCCTCATAAACAATCTTCACTAATGGAGAAAATCCAGCAATGTATTTATATCCCTTTAAGTCTCAAAGAATTCCATTTCAAAGTTTAAGAATAAGCCACAAACTGCCACAAGCTGGAAGATTAACTCATCATCTTATTCCCAAACTGTGCTAGAATAACCCCAGTTATGATTCCATTTACAGCTAATGACCTGGAAATTTGTGAGCTATATTCAGAGTTCCTTTGTATTATATATATTCGAGGTCTACCATATTCTGGTTCGGGCTTCATTTAATGCCATGTTACACTAAAGTTTCTGTATGGAGTGGGTCACCATATGTCTACATATGAAAGAGCACTGAAGAGACAAAGGTATGTTTCCAGCAGTGTGACTATACACTGTTACTGCTAAGTCGCTTCAGTCGTGTCCGACTCTGTGCAGCCCCATAGACAGCTGCCCACCAGGCTTCCCCGTCCCTGGGATTCTCCAGGCAAGACCACTGGAGTGGGTTGCCATTTCCTTCTCCAGTGCATGAAAGTGAAAAGTGAAAGTGAAGTTGCTCAGTGGTGTTTCGACTCTTAGCCACCCCACAGAGGGATTTTCCAGGCAAGAGTACTGAAGTGGGGTGCCATTGCCTTCTCACTATACACTAGTGAGATGGATTAGACTTGGGCTTCCCAGGTGGCCCAAGTGGTGAAGAATCCATCTGCCAATGCAGGGGATGCAAGTTCGATCCCTGGGTCAGGAAGATCCCCTGGAGAAGGAAGTGGCAACCCACTCCAGTATTCTTGCCTGGGAAATCTCATGGACAGAGGAGCCTGGCAGGCTACAGTCCATGGGGTCACAAAGAGTCAGACACGACTGAGCACGCATGCAGAGTCTTCAAGTCTCCAGACCGTGTCCTCAGCAGTGGCCTGGGACAGAGGGGGCTCCAGACTCCCAACTTTTACTTTAAGCCCAACAGCTTTGCTTGTACATGTTTTATACAATGGACTTCAGAGTAAGTAGGACTAAGCTGGAAGTTATTTGAAGCAGATACCATATTTTTAAATCATCTTTGTTTAGTCCTCTTTCCCAGGCCTCCCCAAATCCCAGCAGATTCCCAGAAAAAATAGCTTGCACAAGTAGGCACACCTGTGCCTTGCAAACCAATAAATTTTGGTTGAAACTCGATGACTACTAAGCGTCATTGAGCAACAAAAGAATCAAATGACTTTCTGCTAGCCTGATAGAACTTACAATTTAGTTTTGTTTTTAGATACTGCAATTTTATGAGGCTATTCTTTGGGGAATCACAGCTTTTTCTTTATGTCGTTGAAATGAGGAGGAAATTTAACTTCCATAAAAATTTGTTAAATTGGCTGTGAAATATATGGTAAAGGAGGCAAAAGAGTTGATCGGTGTCTTTTCTGTGGCACTTCATTAAACTATCTGTTGTTATACTTACCACACTGAATTTTAATTTATCTTAATAATGTGCTCATTTATTTTTTTATAGTCCCAATTTCAAGGACAGTTCTGGCACTTGATAGTGAGTAGCTCATTGAACTGACTTTGTTTCTCTTAGTACTATAAAGTAGGGTAAGAGGTTATGATATGTTAGTAGTCTATTTGTACTGTAGACTGCAAACATGGCCCCAATGCTTCACTCTTTTTCGCCATAGAGCTTTTGTTTTCCTGCTGTAGCTCTCGGCTTAGATATGTAGCTTCTTTTGGTCAATATAAATGTAGCAAAACTCCTATAAACAGAAGTTTAAAACATGCTTGTAACTGGACTGACTGGCTACTTCTGCTTCTGCCTTTGCCTTGATAGTGTGGCTGCACTAGCTTGCTGGAGGTTGAGACATGGAGCAGAGCGGAGAATGAAATTAAAGGATTACAAGTCATCCTAGGCAAAGCCAGCTGAGATCCACTTACAGCTGACTTACCCAGATGAGTACGTTCTGGCAAGATCAGCAGAGCTGTCTTGTTGATTCCAGCCATGAGAACAACAACTTTTTTTTTTTTTTTTTTTTTTTGGCATGCCATTAAGATTTTGTTGTTGTTCAGTTTCTAAGTTGTGTCTGACTCTCTGCAACCCCCTGGACTGTTGCTAGGCTTCCCTGTCCTTCAGTATCTCCCAGAGTTTGCTCAAACTCATGTTCATTGAGTTGGTAGTGCTATCCAACCATCTCATCCTCTATCGCCCCCTTCTCCTTTTGCCTTCAATCTTTCCCAGAATTAGGGTCTTTTGCAATGAGTTAGCTCTTCAAATCAAGTGGCCAAAGTATTGGCGCTTCAGCATTAGTCCTTCTAATGAATAGTCATAGTAGGACTAACTGATTTGATCTCCTTGCAGTCCAAGGGACTCTGAAGAGTCTTCTCCAACAGCACAGTTCAAAAGCATCAATTCTTCAGTGCTCAGTTTTCTTTATAGTCCAACTCTCACAACCATACATAACTCCTGGAAAAACCATAGCTTTGACTATAAAGACCTTGTTTGGCAGAGTGATGTCTCTGCTTCTTAATACACCACCTAGGTTTGTCATAGCTTTCCTTCCAAGGAGCAAACGTCTTTTAATTTCATGACCACAGTCATTGTCTGCAATGATTTTAGAGCCCAAGAAAATAAAATCTGTCACTGTTTTTATTTTTTTCCCCTTCTATTTGCCATTAAGTGATGGGACAGGATGCCATGATCTAACTTTTTTGAATGTTGAGTTTTAAGCCCACTTTTTCACTCTCCTCGTTAACCCTTATCAAGAGGCTCTTTAGTTCCTCTTCACTTTCTGCCATAGGAGTGGTATCATCTGCATATCTGAGACTGTTGATTTTTCTCTGGGCAATCTTGATTCCAGTGTGTGATTCATCCAGCCTGGCATTTCACATAATGTACTCTACTTATACGTAAAATAAACAGAGTGACAATTTACAGCCTTGCCTTACTCCTTTCCCAGTTTTGAACCAGTCTGCTGTTCCATGCCCAATTCTAACTGTTGCTTCTTGACCTGCATACAGGTTTCTCATGAGACAGGTAAGAAGTTCTGATATTCTCATCTCTTTCAAAATTTCCACAGTTTGCTGTGATCCACACAGATCAAGGCTTTAGAATAGTCAATGAATCAGAAGTAATGTTTTTCTGGCATTTCCTTGCTTTCTCTATGACCCAACAAATGTTCGCAATTTGATCACTGGTTCCTCTGCCTTTTCTAAACCTAGCTTGTACATCTGGAAGTGCTCAGTTCACATACTGCTAAAGCCTAGTCTGAAGGATTTTGAGTATAACCTTGCTAGCATGTGAAATGAGCACAATTGTACAGTAGTTTGAACATTCTTTGGCATTGCCCTTCTTTGGGATTAGAATAAAACCTGACATTTTCCAGTCCTGTGGCCACTTCTGAGTTTTCCAAATTTGCTGACATACCAAGTGCAGCACTTTAACAGCCTCATCTTTTAGGATTTCAAACAGAATAGATAATAAGATTTGGGGGTTGTTTATTATGTAACATTATTATAACATTACAATCTTATTGTAGCAACTGATATACTAGGCTTCCTTCCATTTCATTGGGATGAAAAGCCATCCTTTCTGAAGGATGAAGAGGCATTCCCGTGTCACAAAATAAGGGAAGAATTTGGCAAGCAGAGGGGACGCATGTTATATGCAAGACCACAGAGAGAGATGTCAAAATGATGTCTGAGGCTCTGACCTGGGCCACTTGGCAGACTGTAGTGCCATTCACTGAGGCAGGAGGGGTAGATGATGGTTTGGCTTGGCCATGTTGAGGTCAAGGCACCTTTAAGACATTCAGTATCCATCAGACACTTAGTTTCATGGGTCTGTAACTTAAGGGAAAGGTGGACAGGTATGGGCATCAATTCTTAGGTAGCAATTAAAGCTGTAGATGATTACCTAAGATGAAGAAGCGTGTGTAAGATGAGGAAAGAACATTGAGGAACATTAATGTTCAGAACCAGTAGAGAAGGAGAAGGCGGTGAAAAATACAGGAAGATGCAGAAGGAATTGGGGAAACGTGGTGTTAGGGAGGCATGGTGAATAGTATAAAAACCCTGGAGAGGTCAAGCAAGCTAAGTGGGCTTGGGCTTATCAACATGGAAGTCGTTGACAACTCTTGTTGCAAGCATTTGATGGAATCGTGTGGGTGAAAGAAAAACAGTGTTTTGCCATTTGAGGCGTGAGGATGACTGAAAAGGAAACGGAGAATAAGGGTAATGATAAAAGTAAGATAACTTCCAAGAAGCCTGAAATAGAGCAGTAATTATTAGAAGAAATAGGAACACGTTTTGGAGTAGATGGGACAGAGCTGCCAGGGAGGGGCTTGTTATGTGGTTTTTCTTAATGAGGAGGCATTGAGAGTATAATGAGTATCATGTGGTGGTCTATTAAATTTGGCATTTCCTGTTTTCTTACAACAGTTTTTCCTTTTCTGCGTCACAACAGAAGCTTCGCAAGAGTGAAGGCTGTCTGTGTTAACACAGGGGTTCATAACCTCCTATACCATGAAGTCCAGAGCGGGGAACTGTAGGGGTGGTTCCGTGAATTAACACTGCATGCCTCTGCATCAGCCCCTGAACTTCCCTCCTGGTTACTGCAGCTCCAAATGTCACGTCTTTCCGTGGCACCATCCAAAAGCAGGAAGCAAGGGGAGAGTGAGGCTTCTGTTCTCGTATCTCTCTCAATCTCCACCCTTGCTCTTTCCAGTGAGGGAAGCCCTTCCCCGAAGCACCCACGCAGGCCTCTTTCTCCTCAAGTGCTGTTGTTCAGGAGTGGGCCTCAGACATACCTGTGTCTTGTCTGCCAGGAAGGATAGGAAAGGGACAACTGGTATCTTCAGCCTCCACTGTGGGAGCGGGCTCGACCAGGAAGGAAGAGCAAGGGGTGGTGGGTTACTGATCAGGCCAACATGGTCACCACAGGCTCTGTGTCTCCCACTCTATCAGTGCCCCCGCAAGGCTGCGTTCACCTACAAGTGGCAGATGATCCTTATTCTCTTTTGAGGGTCAGAGTTCACATTGGTGAAGCTGGAAGAGAAATGATAAACTGGTAAATCAGAATAGGAGGAAGGGGGTGGGGAAAATGATGAGCTTAGGGAAAAGAGGATGGGCAAANGGCTGCGTTCACCTACAAGTGGCAGATGATCCTTATTCTCTTTTGAGGGTCAGAGTTCACATTGGTGAAGCTGGAAGAGAAATGATAAACTGGTAAATCAGAATAGGAGGAAGGGGGTGGGGAAAATGATGAGCTTAGGGAAAAGAGGATGGGCAAAAAGAGAAAAGGACTTCAGTCTCAATGGGTTTAGTGTGAAGTATATCCGCCCTGGGATTTCTTTGGAAGGAATGATGCTGAAGCTGAAACTCCAGTACTTTGGCCACCTCATGTGAAGAGCTAACTCATTGGAAAAGACTCTGATGCTGGGAGGAATTGGGGGCAGGAGGAGAAGGGGACGACAGAGGATGAGATGGCTGGAGGGCATTATTGACTCAATGGGCGTGAGTCTGAGTGAACTCTGGGAGTTGGTGATGGACAGGGAGGCCTGGCGTGCTGCGATTCATGGGGTTGCAAAGAGTCGGACTCGACTGAGTGACTGAACTGAACTGAACTGATACTCAATATATAATAAGTTCTAGACCAGGGATTGGCGAACTGTGACCCCCAGGCCAGATCTGGCTTACCACCTGTTTCTGTAGGGTTGACAAGCTAAAGGGAGTTTTAACATTTTCTAAGGGACTTGGTCACTGACTTAAAAATCTAATGAAAATTTGCTTCCTTTTATGGATTCAGGGAAGTCTGCACTGCAAACACATTTTATTATGCCCCTTGAGCATTAAATTTCATTGGTAAATAGTATGTATTTCATCACACGTGTCAGTTAAAAATGAGATTCTGACTTGCCTAATCCTCAGAAAGAGATTGCTTTCTGGGGTTCTGGCAAGTCCCTTCACAAAAGTAATCTTGAGTATGGATGTAATTGCTACTGATGATGATTTTGGCTGCTGTGTTTAAAGACCGACCAGTGGGGAAGGAAAGTAGACATGATAAATCCAGAAAACCCAGAAGTGAACAGAGGTAGCAGAGGACTTGGGGGAAGCAGGAGAGTGAAGGGGGCAGGAAAGTGAGGGGCAGCCTGGGGTCTCTCAGGAACAAGCTCGTTGTGTCCAGAGGTGTTGGGTGCTGGTTCCTTTTAAAGGACCTGTCAAAGAGCCTCATGCTCCATTTGATATCTTCATTTTTCTTATTATACACCGCCCCCAAACACACACACTGTCTCTCTCTCCTGAGAATGAAGAGCTCCTTTTCCAGAGCCCTCTGGGTGGAACTGTTTCTGTGCAGCTCCCTGAAGTCACCGGTGGGAGCAAGGACCTTGGTGTTAGCCCTTTGAGGACTACTGTCCCTCTTATCTTGGTCACAGCAATCTTTCAACACTATCTGCAGATTTTATAGGGGATTCCCTGGTGGCTCAGTGGTAAAGAAATGCCTGCCAATGTAGGAGACACAGGTTCAATTCCTGGGTGGGGAAGGTCCCCTGAAGGAGGAAGCGGCAACCCACTCCAGTATTCTTGCCTGCAAAATCCTATGGCTTTTCTGGCAGGCTACAGTCCATGGGGTCTCAAAGAGTCAGACATTGACTGAGCAACTGAGCACAGCACAGCACAAGCAACTCAAATCAAGGCCTGCAGGCTTTCCCCAGCACACATGAACAGGGTTTTTTCTGTGACGTTACGACTAATTTTTTCATCTTCATTTGCACAACACAACTTACTTGCACATATCTACTTATATGCATTCTCATGCATATGTATATTCCTATATGACGCATAAGTACACACACACCATCTTTTTCTCTTTTCTGTAGAAGAGTCTTACTAATCCACATAATAATAATAGTAATCAACTTGATCTCATTTGGATACAGAGCTCTGTCTTATATTTGACCTCATTGAATCTTCACAACTGGTGGCTCAGGCGGGAAAGAATCTGCCTTCAAGACAGAAGACCCAGGTTTGATCCCTAGGATGGGAAGCTTCCCTAGAGAAGGGAATGGCCACCCACTCCAGTATGCTTGCCTGGGAAATCCTATGGAAAGAGAAGCCTGGCAGGTTACAGTCTGTGGGGTTGCAAAGAGTCAGATGTGACCAAGCAACTTTCAATCTTCACGATACTGAAGTGAAATAGATAAAATGGTTATAATTCCCACTATATAGACTAGGCCTAAGGTTAGGGAGGTTGAACAACCTACCCAAGGGAATGACGGGGCTTGGACTCAAACTCAGGTCTGTGACTAGGGCCTAGCGCCCTTCTGCTCGGCCATACTTCCTCAGAGAATCTGTGCAGAAACCCCTGCTTCCTGGATAGGCTAATGGATTTCTTCTTGTTAATTTAGTTCCTTCTAATATACTATGTAAAATCCAAACCTCCGTTTCCCAGTATTTGCTTTTTCTTTTTCTACCATTTTTTAAGACTGTATGGGCTGTGAAGGATAGCCATGTCTGATCCGGAGCGGTGGCACGTGGAACCATGCCTGAGTTTGAAACCCTGCTCATCACTTCCTAGGTGTGGCCTTGGGGAAGTTCCTTAAGCTTTTGCTGTGTGTGAGGGTAGTGTCTCTGTGTCCTTGCTGGGAAGTGGGCATGACACTGACGTTGTGAGTTGTATGAGAACCAGCTCCAGGAAGATGTCCAACATGTTGTGACTTTAAAAAAGCAGTGGTGGTTTATTCCAAGGTTGAGGCTCTGACTTCCGGGATCTGAAGCCAACTCCCAGGATGTGTGAATTGGAAACATTTCTGAGAAGGGCTGGTGAAAATTAGCAGGGGATAGTGTACTGGTTGGGAACGTACCAGGCTCCCTGGCCATATTGGCTTTGATCCTGACTCCATACTGTGTGCCCTCAGGAAGGCGTCTAATGGCCCTATTCCTTAGACTGAAGGGTCGTTCGTAAGACGGAGGTGTTAATGGCACCCGTGGTACCGTGAGCGGAGATGCCAACAGCACTTCTAGGTGAGAGAATAAATAAACACACATAACCTAGTGCCTGGCACAAAGTTGTTTCATTATTACTTTCATTTTTGTGGGGATAAAGTTCAGATATTTCCATTTTGAATTGAGTTTGTTAATCTATTATTAACAAGAGCCTAAATGGGAGGAAATGGGAAAGCAGCAGGTTGCCTTGACAATCTTTAAACAAGTGGAGCATATTCTCTTAGAGACAGTACCCAACCCTCTTGTAAAAAGAAGGGAAGGACAGCAGGACTTACAGGAAATTTTATTATAATTACTCTGACTTCAGATAGAAGTAATGCTTTTGCTGCCTTTCTTACCTTGGGCAAAAACTGAAATCAAAATCAAGGGGAGAGGCTGTGCTATTGTTATATATGAAACACTGTAATCTAATTTCTGTTTGTTTCCTGGGTAACTCTGGGTGTGTGCAGGTATAGCTAGATATGTTGGCGAAAATAGAGATCAGAAAACCAGAGGGTTTGGGGGGCTGCAAAGTCTAAAGAAAGCCCTGGATAAAAATATCCTCCATCAACACTTATAATTGACACTGGGGAATTATTTTTCTGTCTTAATCAGGGACTGTGGGACATTGTGGAATGTTAGGATTCTGAGATTTGCTCATTGCTGAGTAGATGTTTGTTTACTTTTCCTTTATGTTTTTATTTTTCTTTAATAAATATTCCATTCAGTTGAGGCTGGTGTTCATCTAACTGAGGAAATTGATGTTAACCTACTTAGCTATCGAGGGGAAAGGTTTGCCCTGTTCTTAAACGGAGCCTTGTGTTGAGAGAAGCATGACATCCTTATAGAGTGGCTTGGTCCAGAGCAGCCCAAGTCCACTACAGTAAAAAAGAAAATGAGAGAGAGGTGGACTTTGTAGTCTGATCCTACAGGCCAATAAATGAAGTATGAAAAAAGGGATGGATCACACGTGTCAACAGGGCTATTTCCACTGTTGTTATGAAAGGAATTTATGACATTGAGAAGGTATTCTTTCATGACCTAGCCTCTCTTTATGTCTATATATTTTTAAAAATCTTTGTTGAATTTGTTACAGTATTGCTTATATATTCTGCTTTTGGTTTTTGGCCACGAGGCATGTGGCTTCTTACTTAGCTCCCCAACCAGGGATCACACCCACACCCCCTAAACTGGAAGGTGAAGTCTTAACCACTGGACCACCAGCAAAGTCCCTATGTACATTTATGGTACATAAGGTTGATTGTGATTTACAATAACTTGAGTAAATGACCTTCATAAGTCAGGAGAAAAGACTGGCTCAATAGGGTACTTTTTGAGACAACTATATTTTCACCTGGGTCGCTGAAAGGTAAATATACTGGATTTATGTATTAAGGCCAAGGGCTTTTTAATAATTATATGATATGAAATATTTTTTGAAACTTGCTTGTGGTTATAACTGCTATTTAAATCGCTATAAGAACTGGAAGAAAAATAGCTATGATTGAACTTTTGTCTAAAAAGTTGTCGTCCTGCACACTGCAACTGTTGAGCCCATGTGTCACAAGTAGAGAGAAGCGCACACACCACAACAAAAAGACCTCACGAGCCACAACTAAGATTCGATGCAGCCAAAAAAAAAAAAAAAAAGAAATGTTGTCACTTGAAGACTTCTGTTTCTGGTAGTCTAATAGAAGAAGATGCCCAGAATAATCCTCCCTGTATCAATAAAAACATTAACATTTCAGATNCTTATCAGAAGAGGGAATGTTCCAGAAGGGTTAGGGATGAGCTTTGAAACATGGGTTCACCTCTTCCAGTATAGCTCACAGAGGTTCTGGCTGACTCTTCCCAGCTACCCACCCAAGGCGGGTGGGCATTAGCCCTTTAGAATGTACCCTCCTATGTCCCCAAAGACCTTTACAGAATGTCTCTCACTCATGACCAGTTCACGCAAGCCCCAGAACGATGCGCCTGATAGCTGGGTCACATAGGAGAAGTCCATTTCTGAGATCGTCAACTCCTACTTAACTTTTGCTGCCACCAACTTAGTACTAAGTACGAAAGAAACGAAAACTTTCCCCACCCCCTAATTTAGTCCTTATTTTAATGCCAAAAAAAGTATGATAGGGTAACACCTTTTTCCTTGCTCCATCTTTTCCCATCTAAGTTTGGATAATGTACTAAGGTTGAGTACTGAATGTTAATTATTTTAAAGGATGTAAGTTTTCTGTTATAAGATTACTTATAGGAATGGTAACATTTCCAAGTTCTTGGGCGTTACACATTTCCATGGGGATGGAGTGTTCTGGAGAACTTGGCTTTATCCGTATGTGGTAGAGACATAACACTATCACAGGAAGGGCCTCTGTTATCAAGTACAAGCCTCTTCTGTCCTTTCTGTATGCGGATAGGCTGGGGTTCAAGCAGGCTCACTTATCTCTGCAGAGAGAGTCAGCAGCAGACTAGGAGGAGCAGCCAGTGCTCCAGGCTCCTGGCGCAGAGCTCTCTCCGCGTCTCATCAGAATACAGTGCTTTAAATGAAGCCCTCCATTTGACACTTATGGGGATGCCAGGCAATAAGAGATGTATTCCATAGCTCCCTGCCTCAGTCTGGCTCCACTCGGAGTCTGTTCTCTACTTCCCCCACACCCTAAATTTCTGTACACTGGGATATAAACCCACACATGCTCACAAATAAATGCGAGCAACCACTCCATGGTATCAATCATTTTCTTCCTCTTTTCCCCCAGCCTTTGACAACATCGTACCCTAAGGCTCCAGCAGCCTCTTGATCTCAATCAGCCTAAGACTGCTGCAGCTTCCAAGGACCATGCTGCATCCACAGAGCACCATTCTGCCTCTGGAGTTACTTTCACATCTGCTGGGGACCACTGTTACATCTCTTGGGAACTGTATTCAGGTCCACAAGACACGACTGTCACATCAGCTGGGGACCGCAGTCCTGTCTGCTGGAAACCACTGTCACATCTGCTGAGTGCCATCATCACTGGGTATGCTCACCTCTCAGCTGTTCTCAACCCTCTTTTACCTCTCTTTCTGCCTCTGTGCTTTGTGGGTAGCTTCCTCCATGTAACAGTTTTTGGTCTGTAAGAGTCAACAAGCTGAACAGACTTAGGCGATGATTCCTCTTCCCTCCTATAATGTTTCCCCAGTGTCCATTCTCCCTTTCGTCCTTTTAGTCCAAGCATAAGACTTAGTCAAGCCTAAGACTCAGCTAAAGACTGTATCTCTCAGCCTCTTTTGGAGCTGGGGTGGTGGTTCTAGACATTCTAGATAGTGATGAAAGTAGAAGGGGTTTGTACAGCTTCTGGGCCACATCTTGTCATGGATGCTGGCTCTGCTGCCATCTGCCATTGATTGGGGTTTGTTGGCTGACGTCCCTCTTCGAGAATTAGCTCCACTGAAAAGAGCCATCTCACCCAGGGTCATGCCCTCTTCTTATTGATGGAGCAACTCCCATCAATAACTGGTCAAGGGATATAAAGGTGATTCCATGGTGTGTAGCCTGCCAGGCTCCTCTGTCCATGAAATTGTCCAGGCAAGAATGCTGGAGTGGCTTGCCATTCCCTTCTCCAGGGCATCGTCCAGACCCAGGGATCGAACCAGGGTCTCCTACATTGCATGCAGATTCTTCAGATTCTTTACCATCTGTGCCACCAGGGAGGCCCCATAAAGGCATAACTCTTCATCCCAACTCTGAAGGGCTATCTCTGCTTCACAGTTAACTATGAGGTTAGTTGAAGTCAAGCAACTAACTGGTTATGATTGTCCTGAAGTCTACCTACCTTCTCTCTCTGCACAATTCTGCTTTCTTTCTCTCCCCGCACAGAGGTTAATGTCAAGAGAACTCCCTAACAGGAAACTCCTTTGCCCTGATCCCCATCTCAGATTTCCTAGGAAACCCACCCTCTTTAAAAGAAAGTTATTATATCTGCCTACTTTTTTGTAGGTGGGAACACAGAGAGGGTGGTGATGAGCAAGCTTTGACCATATGAATGAGGAAAATGCCTTACCAGGTGGCGCAGCGAAAAGATAGAAAGGACACGGGCTGCTGGATGATGTCATGGTCAAGCTCCCCGCAAACGCTGGACCCCTGACCATCTGCATCCTTCTAGTCTGTTATGTGAGAGAATAATCATTTTTGGTCTTATCTGAGTCATTCTATTGTTGGGTCTCTGGGGTTCCCTGGTGGATCAGATGGTAAAGAATCTGCCTGCAATGCAGGAGACCTGGGTTCAATTTCTGGGTCAGGAAGATTCTCTGATGAAGGAAATGACTACCCACTCCAGTATTTTTGCCTGGAAAATTCCATGGGCAAAGGAGCCTAGTGGGCTACAGTCCAGTCCATGGGGTCACAAAGAGTCGGGCATGTCTGAGTAACTAACACACACACACACACACACACACACACACACACACACATTACTGGATCGCCATGTTAGAGCAGTTTAGTCTATACCTTAGGAGTTGAAGAAGTGTGATCAACTCTAGTCAGATAATTTAAGACCATGTAGACCACAGTAAGCATTCAGAAATTTATCTTAGGGGCAATGGCTTTTGTTGCATCCTTAGGCATTGTGTATATTGTTTGTCTAAGAAAAAACTCTGGAACTGAGTTGCTTCACTCTAAGAGTAGAATTGCCTTGACATATGTTTTTAAAATAGTAACATTAACAGAACTATTTGCCTAAATTGAGTTAGAATGAGTCAATAATTAGAATTTTTTTGCATTATCCTTACAAAATACAAATTTGTAGATTTCAAATTAATAAAGGCAGAAAAAGAAATTGATGTATTCTCTTTGGCATTTTGTTTGAATCACTGTTCTTTTGAGTCTCTCTTCACTGGAAGTAGATTTTATTTTTTTTTCCCCTCCAATCTGGCAATCCTGCAGAACTTGAGTGGAAAATAGGATTATGCTGAAAATTCCTTGCAGGAAGGAATGATTAGTGGCCCTATATAACTAAAAAACAGTAAATTGGAGCCACAAAGGCTTAAAAGGTCAAGTCTTTAAAAACTTCTCTATAATATGTGTAACCACACTACCTTCTTGGTTTAGACAGCAAACTAAATTCATATGTTTTCTTGGGGGAAACAGAAGCAACAACATTGTAGCAAAATTCCCCGTTGAATTGTTTTCTGAAGATCAAATAGTAAACAGCTTCCCCAATCTAGTTCGCAATACATCTCTTGGCAGTTTGTTGTTTTTGGACACACAGACATGATTATTCAGCTAGGTGGTCTGGGTTGGAGTTTCAGTTATTGCTATCCAAATAAAACACTTCTTTCCCAGAAATCAGAGGACTGTACTAACTGTTCTCTCAGAGCCTGGATGAAGACTACGTTGGGAACCTGAGCCTTCCTGCGAGTAGTTTCTACTGTCTTTTTCTCTCAAAGAGGACACAGAAGGATCTCTAACAGAGCCCCAGGTTGTAAACAATCCCACGTCTACCTGTTCAATTCCTCAACCAGCTCTCATCAGTCTTCCACTGGTATCTCTCCCAAGATGCTTTAAAATGAAAACCACATAAAATATAGCTTTCCTCTTCTTTCTTCAAACCAGGACAGACTAGTTTTCTCCCAAGGTATACTTACTTATAAATAAACTTCTTTCCTCAGAACAGTGGTCCTGAACCAGGGACAATTTTGTCCTCTTACCCCACTCCCTGGTGGACAAATGGCAATGTATTGGAACACTGGTTGTCACAGCTGGCGGATGCAACTTGAATCCAGTGAATAGCGGCCAGGAGTGCAGCTAATCGTCCTGCAATGCCCAGGAGAGCCCCCAAGACAAAGAATTATCCAGCATAAAATGTCAGTAGGGCTGGGTTGAGAAATCCTACCTAAACAAGATTTGAAATGGTATTTATCTCTGCAAGTAACTGGATATCATATACTCTGAATTTTACTTGGGAGCAGTATTTGGAAACAAAACTTGCCCCTTAGATTATAGTTACTGGATTTAGCAAATAAAAATACAGGAAGCTGGGGACTTCCCAGGTGGTCCGGTAGTTAGGAATCCACCTGCCAATACAGGGGACAAGGGCTCCGTCTCTGGTCTGGGATGATTCCATATGCCGCAGAGCGACTAAGCCCATGGGCACTGACTACAAAGCCCACACTCTGCAGGAAGAGAAGCCGCTGCAGTGAGAAGCCCGTGCACCACAAGCAGAGAGTGGCTCCTGCTCTCTGCAGCCAGAGAAAGCCCGAGTGGCAATGAAGACTCATTACAGCCCTAAGTAAATAAATAAAAATTTCTAAAAAATACAGGAAGCTGAGTTAAATGTGAAGTTTTTACTTATATGAAAAAATTATCTATTACTCATGTAAAATTTAACTGGGCATCTTATATTTTATCTGGCAACCTTATCTTAGATAGAGATATTTGCCTTACTTTTCACTGGTAGATTCACTCATATTTTAAACCACTGATTTTAGTTAAAAGATGCTCACTGTTTTAAAAAATGTCTTTATGTTAATATGGTATGTAAACAAATTAATCATCTTTCCAAAAAACTACATTATGATGAATGCAGCTTGAGAGAATCTTTAGTTTCTTTTCTGAAAAGTGTCAATCTGATTTTTGTTAAATTGCTGTGATGTGATAATAAATTTTCTAATGTTCTTATGCTTTGCTGGGAATGGTCCACATCGATTCTGGATCTGGGCTCAGTCTCTTCTAAGATACTTCCCCAAATATACAAATCAGGCTCTTTCACTTTCTTTTCCTGCCAGACCATCTAT
The DNA here is from genome assembly GCA_006410615.1 of Neotragus moschatus. Lineage (NCBI taxonomy): Eukaryota > Metazoa > Chordata > Mammalia > Artiodactyla > Bovidae > Neotragus > Neotragus moschatus. The sequence goes on from SJYA01001517.1 coordinate 84,194, forward strand.
TACATTCTTCACTCTCAAAATAAAACTAAGTGGTTACCATTTGAGAAGGATATGAATAATTAATATTGATAATCTCAGGCAAAATCCAACACATCAGCCACATCACCCAGAAGAAAAGGGACTATAAGAACTAAAACATTAACGTCTTTCTTTCATAAAAATATCTATGTGTATGAACCCAGGGCTGAGGTTAGAAGGCCTGCATTCTGGCTGAGATTCTGCCACTGGCTTCTCTGGGCCTCTCATCTAGTGCTCACCCCTCTATACCAGGCTCTCTCTTTACAAAGTTTAAGATGCTTTGTGAATTAAGTATAGAAAAATGTATGAGAAATGACTTAATTTTATCACATAACTGTCACATCTACTAAATGAAATGTTAAAAAATAGTTATTTAACAATAATTAGAAAACCAAATAGGGCTTCCCTGAGAAAACCAGATAATTGCAAATTTACTAATTAAATTAACTTTAACTATACTTCTTTATATTACACATGGAATTACAAGCTGCTAAACTTTAAAAAATCCATAATCTATTATTTTTTTGCCAATATAGGAAGAGCTGGAGAAATACTACAGTAAAAATGAAGACATTTACAGTGTTTTCTGTGTAGTAGCACCGCACTAAAATATTCCCCAAAGGAGCTAAGAAAAAGAACAAGCAAAAACTATCTTGCTCCAAAATATACTGCATGTGTAAAGTAGGTAAGTAACAAGAACCTACTGTATAGCACAGGGCGCCCTCTGCTCAGTTTCTGTGGTGACCTAAACGGGAAGAAAATCCAAGAACGGAGATATACGTACAGGCATGTCTGATGCACTTTGCTGTACAGTAGAAACTATCATAAAGTAGAAAAATACTGTAAAGCAACTATGCTGCTAAGTCGCTTCAGTCGTGTCCGACTCTATGCGACCCCAGAGAAGGCAGCCCACCAGGCTCCCCCGTCCACTACACTCCAATAAAAATTAAAAAACCATATGTGTATTTTGAATGCAACTGTTGCACATGATCTTGGTTTAATTACTGTCATTTCTGAGCTCTCATTATTTTAATATTTAAAATTGGTTTTTATTTTTTTTCATTTACCACAGTTGCAGAATGCTAAAAGTGGCCACTTTGCCCCAGTGGAAGTAAACGCTCCCTTCATCTTTAGTCTATCTGTCCATCTTCAGGTTTTTCTGAATTTCTGAATCAAATCCACAAACCACAGAGACAGGAAGACTCTAGGAGCTGAGAAGCAAGAGGGGTCCCACTCGATGTCCTCGAAGGCCCAGCTTGCAGGATGGGTCTGGCAGGACCTCGGAACTGTGTCTCAGGAAGGAAGGCCCAGAGACACTGGGTCACCGGGAGGCCCAGGGTCCTGGCTTCCCCAGGACAGTCGAGTGCAGTGCTGATCCCACGTACAGAATGAACAGTGTCATTCACACGTCGTAGTCGTCATTCTAAAATGGATAATCTAAATTTTTTCCTCCTCTTTGGGAAAAAAATAAACATTGAAGGCAACCCTGAATGACACTTTCAGTTCCAGCTCAGTTATTGCAGTTTGGGTTCCTTGTGAAAGTGACCTGCCAAGGGGAGAAAATCAGGAAACTGAACTGGGCAGTTTTCAAAGTCCTTCTACCTCTAAGCTCTGCTTCCCTCTACCTTCACCTCTCTGGCCCTGATTCATTTATGCCACTCTGGGAGAGCCCCAAGTATGAGTGACCCACCCCCTAATTCCTATCCCGTACTTACTGCCATGTGCTCGGCTGCACTTTTAACTTTTAAAGAAACAGACTTGTAGAGGAATGCTTAAAACCCACAATATAGGAAGAGCTTCTCCAGACACTCTCCCCAATCTGTTTCTGATGATAAATACCAAATGCTTTGGAGGAAGACGAGCTATACAGACAACCTGCATGTAAACTATGCAGTCATGGCAAGGCAGGGTCTGGAGGGGAAACGGGGTTTCGTTTTGAACTTGGCCATGGCCTCTGCTTCTGCCCCAAGGGGAGCAGTTTCGAGTTGCTGAGGTTCATTCATATGTGTGTGCTCATTGTTTCTCTTTTCTCCGTGAGGGAACTGCATTAGCTCTTGTCTTCTTCCCTTTTCCTCTTGGAAGTTCAGCTGTTGTGTCTGGTTTGTAGAGATCAGGACTGCCACGGGCAGTTGCTTGAGCCTCCTGTGTGGTGAGAAGGGGTTGGAGAGCTTAGTCAGGGCGAGTTACTAGTAAACAGCAGGGTGTGATCACTAACCTAACCCTTCAGCAAGCTCTCTAGTTCAAAACCACGCCTCTCCTCTCTTTCAAGCTCCCCTTACTTACTCCTNACGGGCAGTTGCTTGAGCCTCCTGTGTGGTGAGAAGGGGTTGGAGAGCTTAGTCAGGGCGAGTTACTAGTAAACAGCAGGGTGTGATCACTAACCTAACCCTTCAGCAAGCTCTCTAGTTCAAAACCACGCCTCTCCTCTCTTTCGAGCTCCCCTTACTTACTCCTCTTCTTGGTCTAATCCCCTTGCTCCCTGATCCCTTTCTTGCTCCCTCTCTCCTTTCCCTAAATATTTCTTGAATCTCCACTTTGTTCTTTAAAAGGCTATGAAATGCTCTGACATATAAACAAATATAAGGAAGAATATAACGAATATTTGTTTCTACTACTCAGCTAAGTTTGTTACTACAAATTATTTCAGCCAATTCTATCTCTCTCTTCTGATGTACCCACCCTCCATTCTCTGTCCCAGGAGTTAAACATAATGCTTAACTTGCTACTCATTTATCTGTAACAGATTATAATATGGAACTTAAAAAAACTTGTTGTCACTGGAAACATTCTTTGTTCTTGTGATAAGAATCAGGGCATTTAAAACTAATACATATATAGGGACTTCTCTGGTGCTCCAGTGGTTGAGAATCCACCTTCCAATGCAGGGGACACGGGTCTGACCACTAGCTGCGGAACTAAGATCTCATGTGTACTGATACTACTGAGCCTGCACGTCACAGTGAAAGTCCCTGCACCACAACTAAGGCCCAGTGCAGCAAGATAAACAAATAAAGTATATTTTTAAAAAACCCGTATATATAGAATGGATAAACAACATCCTACTGTATAGCACAGGGAACTATATTCAACATCCTGCGATAAACCATAATGGAAAAAATAGGAAAAAGTGTGTGTATGTATATATATACACACACATCAAACGAGTCAATCTTAAAGGAAATCAACCCTGAATATTCAGTGGAAGGACTAATGCTGAAGCTCCAATACTTGGGCCACCTGATACAAACAGCCGACTCATTGGAAAAGACCCTGATGCTGGGAAAGACTAAAGGCAGGAAGAGAAGGGGACAAAAGAGGATAAAATGGGTGGATGGCATCACTGACTCAACAGACAGGAGTTTGAGCAAGTTCCAGGAGACGGTGAAGACAGGGAAGCCTAGCGTGCTGCAGTCCATTGGGTCACAAAGAGTTGGACATGACTGAGCGACTGAACAACAACGTATACATTATATAGAATATATACATTATATATTCATACACTTATGAATATATGTACATTCTTTTATGTCCATGTGGACATTACCAGATGGTCAATACCAAAGTCAGATTGATTATATTCTTTGCAATGGAAGATGGAGAAGTCTTATATAGTCAGCAAAAACAAGACCATGAGGTGACTGTGGTTCATATCATGAACTCCTTTTGCAAAATTCAGACTTAAATTGAAGAAAGCAGGGAAAACCAATAGGCCATTCAGATATGACCTAAATCAAATCCCTTAGGATTATACAGTAGAAGTAACAAATAGATTCAAGGGATTAGATCTGCTAAGAGTGCCTGAAGAACTACAGACAGAGTTTCATGACACTCTGCAGGAGGCAGAGATCAAGACCATCCCCAAGAAAATGAAGTACAAAAAGGCAAAATGGTTGTCTGAGGAGGCCTTACAAATAGCTGAGAAAAGAAGAGAAGCAAA
>SJYA01001518.1:0-10745 GCA_006410615.1 Neotragus moschatus
GAGGAGAAGGGGACAACAGAGGATGAGCTGATTGGATGGCATCACCAACTCAGTGGACATGAGTTTGAGTAAGCTCCAGGAGTTGGTGACTGACAGGGAAGCCTGGCATGCTGCAGCCTGTGGGGTCGCAAAGAGTCAGACACAAATGAGCAACTGAACTGAACTGAAAGGAATGAATGGGCTTCCCTTTCTTTGGTAAATTAATGGCTTTTTCATTGGTAAATTGGTGGCTCAGTGGTAAAGGATCCACCTGCCAATCCAGGAGATGAAGGTTTGATCCCTGGGTCAGAAAAATCCCCTGGAGGAGAAAATGGCAACCCACTCCAGTATTCTTGTCTGGGAAATCCCATGGACAGAGAAGCCTAGCAGGCTACAGTCCATGGAGTCAAAAAAAGAATCAGATAAGACTTAGCAACTAAACAACAACAAAGGAATGAATATTCTTCCTGAAGTTTCTAATTTATTATCAAGTTGAAAATTTAGCGTTAGAGAGAATGTAACCTCATGTTTCAAAATTGTGAAGGTATTTGTTTCTCTCTAGATATCTGTTTCCTTTTATGTGGTTCATTTTAAATGTGACAGATGTGACTTTAAATTTTTTTTTTAATTTTAATATTTCTTTCTATTTATTTATGTATTTGACTGTGCCAGGTCTTAGTTGTGGCATGTGGGATCTAGTTCCCAGATAAGGGCTGGAACCCAGGCCCCCTGCACTGGAAGCAGGGAGTGGCTAAGACTCCACTAGACCACCAAGGAAGCCCCAATGTGGCTTTTTCAAGGGGCAATTGATGAATTCTTTACAGGGGAGAAAGGCTGGAAGCATATCAGTATTGTTTTGTTTTGTTTCTTTCCTAAGACAATAAAGCAGTGACTCTAAATGAGATTTTGATGTAAACCTTCTATAGCAATCACAACACTTCCTATCATATTGTATTATCTTCCGGTTCACTCCAGGGTCCTATGTACCAATTTTTTTCCTGCAGCTGTTTATTGGGTGTTGACACTGGAAAATCACCTACTCCCAGGAACCATTTGGTCGGCATTAAAATCTTTCTCTTGCCCAGGTGAGATGGTCTTATTTTTCTTTTGTTTGCTTTTGTTCACTTTTCCTTTTATATTTTCATTTCCTTCGGTTTTAGTGCGATTATTTTTTTCCTCTTTCATTCCCTTTAAGTTACTTGGTGTTTCCTACTTGTGGGCTACACTTACTGAATTGCGATGCTCTGCACCGCTTTGAAAGACCTGCTTTTATTCTTCCTGTCCAGGTCATCTGTGCAAATCCTTAAAGTTAGAAAGTTAGTACTAATGACTGGTCAGCTCTATTAACGCAGTCTCTCCTCTGTGAGTTTACTTTTCTGGTTCAAGGTCTTTTATTGCAAAGCTTGTTAAGAGCCTTTATTGCTTGAAGAAGATGACTTTTGGACCTCAAAGATTTCCTGTTTATGCACAGGGGCAGGGCCCAATTGAACTCATGACAGTGCAGACAGCTCCTGAGATCTGCCAAAGAGCTCTGAGTGGGGTTCAAGAGGAACCATGACAGGGACTTAGAAGCTAGTGTCTGCAGAGTTGCCACATCTCTGCTAGAGAGTGTGAGAAAGCGCCCAGCTTAGAGTGGGGGACAGACAGTGCTGCCAATAGAGAAGGCTGCCCCAGCCTCAGGGCTCCAGCAGGGCTGCTTTTGAGTCTGAAGGGGTCTTGGTTCGAGAAGAGGAAAAGTTACCCTCTTCAAAGTCTCCAGGCTGTGTAGATTAAAAGCCAAGGACTGAGTTCCCATCATTATGACTGCAAAACAGACTTCCTGGGGCTTCCCTGGTGGCTCAGATGGTAAAGAATCTTCCTGCAGTGCAGGAGACCTGGTTTCGATCCCTGGGTCGGGAAGATTTCCTGGAGGAGGGAAGGCATGGCAACCCACCCAGTATTGTTGCCTGGAAAATTCATGGACAGAGGAGCTTGGCGGGCTATGGCCCATGGAGTCACAGAGTTGGACATGACTGAGTGGCTAACATACCAGACAGACTATTGTTTTGAGCTCCTTTTCACACAAATAGTATTTATAGAAAATTCAGACTTCTGCAAATCCCTTCAGTGTCCCCTAGGGTCTGGAGGGGTCCTAACCTGCTTCTGCTTAAGTGTGACACTTGTCACAGATCAGAGCAGGACTGCAGGGACTCAAAGTTTTCTGTCCCCTGCTGAATTTTTAAACCCTATACTATATCAAATGTTCCCTCTCTAAAGCTGTCTCTATGGAATAACTGCTCACAATGCCAGCCAACTCTTGTCTCCAAACAGGGGATCCCTTCCCGGATTAGTGGGTGGGGTCCTAGAGGCTCAATTAACCACTGGAAGCTGCCTGATGAGGCAGAATCTCAGCAGGGAGGCCTGGAGAGGAGCCAGGACAAACCCAGCAGGCCTGGCCTCAGAGTGTCAAATTTCTGGGTCAGGAAGAACCAGATGAGGCAGTCACCCACATGGCCAGAGCAGCAAAACCAAGGAAAGTGTGTGTTCTTCACCATGCAGGAGGGAAGAAAGTCATGGGTTCATGACCAGCCCCCTGAGGGGGTCTCACTCAAGTCTTCAGATGACGTGACCCTCGCATGCCCACCCTCCTCCAGATTCGCCTAGAATGGCCCTGGATAAAGGTGGCATTGTCTTGCTTTTTGGTTCCCTGTCTTCCTGGCTCCACACCAGCCAGTCCCTTCCAATCAGTGCAGTCATTCCAGGTGGTAGGTGAGATATGGTGCTGTTCCAGTCTAGTCCTCCTAGGTTTGACACATGGGGTTAGTATGTGTTATTATTGTTTTTATTATTGTTAAAGCCCACCACCAGTATTTTTACTGTCAACTGAAAAACTACATGCAACCTAAAAGTTGAGAGTCATGTTTCTATCAGTGGGACTATTTAGGACTTCAAGCCTCAGAGGCAGCCTCTCAAGTAACCCTGAAAGAACTGCTCCAGGAAGGTGAGGTGGGGAGCTGGGTTATAGAGAAATTTTGCAGAAAGGGAAGGTAGTCTGAATGTCAAAAGATTATATATAGTAAATTAAAGAAAACCAGACATCTCAAGTCAAGGAGTTTAGCATTTTTCCATGTGTGGGAGGGTACAGGAGCCTGAGCTCACTGAAATCATTCCTTTGATACACACCCCAGCTATCTGGGGCCAGTATCTTATGTTTTCACATCCTGCGTTTCCTCGGGACTCACTGTAGGGAGTGGCTGCAGTCGGACGGCTGTTACTTGGCAGGTGTTCTTTCCTTCCTGAGTTTCTTCAAAGCTCACCAGCTCACGATGGAGGGCTGCAACCACTGATGACAGGGACATCCTTGCTTATTGACATGGCAGGAAATATTCCAGTTCTCAGTTCTAACCAGACTCCAACTATGCAATGGCAGAGAAGAGCAAAATACTCCGTAAAGTTATCATGTCTTCCTCTTGTTAAAAGCCCTCTTTATCCTCATATGCTGACCTCACAATATTGCTTACCTCTTACCACAACATTTCTGCATAATGAATAACCACAAATCTCTGGGACACATAAGGGTAACCAGTGTTTTGCTTGACTGTCTGGGGTGGTCGGTCAGGCAGCTCTGTGTGGGTGCCTCACACCCCTAAGAGTTGGCTAGCTTTGGCTGGGTGACTGAGATGACTCAGCCCAGCAGGCTGGCCCATGCATGTTCTCATGGCGTGGAGGGAGGAGCACAAGGGAAGGCGTGAAATCATGCAAGCCACTCTAACTTCCGTTTATGAGGCAATGCTATCATCCTACCAGTAAAATCAGTCCCCCACTAAGCCCAGATTCAAGGAGCAGGGAAACACATTGCCTCTTTAGGGAGAGGGGCCACAGAGTAACATGGCAAAGGGTGCTGGAGGTAGGGAGGGTTTCAAATCCCACCACCCTCCTGGTCTCAGCTGATCTCAGCTATAATTCACTCCATAGAGAAGAAAAACTCCCACAATAGCAACCCAACATGGTGATGAGTTACAGTCCACAAGGTCAAATCTTTGACCCCGTGAATGATCTGGATAAAGATCACTTTGTTAGAGTGTTAATAAGAAATAGTTACCATAAAGTTGATTATTTTTTCCCTTGTTTTGGATTTTTAGATGAGGGTTAGGAGACAGTTCTCCATGGGTCTGTCTCATTTCTTCATGTCTTGTGAGCAGGGCCACTAACTGCCATTTATTCCTAGATGTATTTCCAAGTATGTGTCTATAGCACAAAGCCTTGGAAGACAGAGTAGCTCCTGTGGAGCAGGGGGGCAGAGGGCAAATGTTTTCCTCTAGAGCAAAAGCCAGGCAGATCTCTTTATTGCCTGTTATAAAATGTTCAAGCTCCCCTAGCCCAGGATCTCCCAGTCATCACACAAGCCACAGTATTTGCAGCATTGTCCTGTTTCCCCCAACATTGCCCCTGTGGGATTTGGGGTGGGGGTCTAGAGGTACCAGTGTGGATATGAAGCTCATGCAGCTTGCAGTGCTATGACCCAATAAAATTCTTTGTCTCCAGCTCAGGATTCTTCTGCCCCCATCTAGGAAACAAGCTACTTTGTTAGTTTGTAATTAGGGCAACACTCAGACACCTCCTGATCCTTAACAAGTCAAGTAGCATCCAACAGGCTGCTTGTGTATCTTGCTCCCAGGAGCACTATGATCTCCCAGCCACGGCTATGGAGCCCTCCCTATTGGCCAGAGCACCCTGACTGCTGCCTTGGTCTTGAAGCCCACTATGGCAACGCTGCCTCCTCCGCTCTGATGGTCATCTGCCACCATCCCATCTGTCATTTCAGGATTCTGTCCCTTCCATTGACACGAGGGAGCTCATTTCTATGACGGCATCTGCTACTATCGAGCCTGGTCCCTCCCAAGGACACCCCCCACCAAACTTCTCTAGGATGTCAGTGCTCCCCTCATCTGCACCCTTTATTGCTTAGTGAAGGGAACATTCCCTCAGCCTTCTTGAGGAGTAGAATACACTGGTGGTTCCTATGGTCTTGCACAATAAGTGTATTCTAACATTCCCACAAATCTGAACTTTCTGACCTCTTCATCAGCACAATGCCAAGGAAATTCAAACATTTCCGCCTCATTTCCTGTGGCCATTTTTGGATCCAAACTTCAAGGAGCTATCCCAGGCCTATACTAGGATCAGTCCTAGATATCCTTTCCCAGGTTATGGGACAGGGCTCCTATACCCATAAATTCTCCCCTCCAGCCTCACGTTCTGCTCTTGCTACCAATTTTACCTCCTCCCTCCACCCCCATCTGATGCCTTTAAGATCCACCCCTTGTGTGATCCTTGGTTCCTCAGTTCAGCTCAGTCGCTCAGTCATGTCTGACTCTTTGCGACCCCATGAATTGTAGCACTCCAGGCCTCCTTGTCCATCACCAACTCCCGAAGTTCACTCAAACTCATGTCCATCGAGTCAGTGATGCCATCCAGCCATCTCATCCTCTGTCGTCCCCTTCTCCTCCTGCCCCCAATCCCTCCCAGCATCAGAGTCTTTGCCAGTGAGTCAACTCTTCGCATGAGGTGGCCAGAGTATTGATAATTGGGTCCTGCAATGTCTTTGGTGTGTAAGATTTTTACTCCTGGAGAAGGAGCTGTGTGTCTCAACTCAAATTATGCTGGGACCTAATGTTTGTTATTGTTTGGAGACAATGAAAGGAGGAGGGTAATCTTGAGGCACACGGACACCACGTGCATGTCTGTGCTCCTCTGCGGGTGGCGGGGCTTCAGAGGAGGGTAGTTCAGACCCCTGCTTCTCAGGCCCATCCATCCAAATCTCCCCAAACCAAATCTCAGGGTCTTACCTTCGTTTTCACTCTCGCATGACACAAGAGATTTATTGAAGCCATGAATTAATTTCCTTTGTGGGTCTGCTCCTTTTATAACTATTCTGGGGCCAGTTTTGAGCACATTCTACCCAGCAGTTTCTGAGGACCTTCTGGCTTTCATATCATACTTTTAGTTGGTAGTTGGCTAATCTGAATCACTTGTTTGGTTTTTTTTTTTGTTTTTTTTTTTTTGAGGCTCCAGGAAGTTAAAATCAGGCCAGAGCCCTAATCTTTCCATTTCCATTACCCTCATTCCAGTCAAAAGTTATAACTGCCATAGAACCCAGTGTTTGACCTTTTGCTTAGACCTATACAAGTAAGTCTTAGTGATCATGATGTCACCAAGGGTGAGGGGATATCCCTGACACACTCCAAAATCCCATCTAGATGAGCCTGCTTTTTAGGACCACTGCTCCCAGGTCTCTTAGCCGTAGCTCCCTTAAAAGCAGAGTCTAAGCCAGTGTGTCAGCTGGCTTTCTTGGGAGTGATCCCAAGGAGTAGGAGTGAGGAACCAGGGGAATAAAACTAGGAAGGAGAGAAAGCCGATACAAGAATATGATGTATAACAGTGTTCGCCTCATCCCATTCCTATTAAACAGTGTATAACATTCAATTGTTATGTCTTTAATATTTTGAGAAGAATATCCTTTTGGGTAATTTTGAATGGTTTTAATGAAGTTTCAAGTTTTTGTCTTATTTAAAATTGCTATTCTGTTTGGGATCATTTTTTCCTTTCTATTTCTTGTTCACTTATTTTTAAGATCCAGAGTTGGTTTTTAAAAAATAGCTTCAACCATTTTCATAGTCACACTTATACGTTACTAGCAGGATAAACGCTGATACAACATTCCTAGACAGCCTTTTGCAGTGTGTGTTAGGAATTTAAAATGTTTCCATCTATTGAAATCTCTCTAAGACAAGCTGGACTTGGGGTCCTGGAACAGGGTAGGTTTCAGTGAGTCTTAGGGGTCTGGGTAATGTAGGATTGACTTTTCACGGCTGTGTGTGCTCAGTTGCTTTCCATGGCCAATTTCCCCTAATTTTTTTTTTTTGGATTTGTTGTTGTTAGTGATGTTTCAGGGCATTAGAAATTTTAAGCTTTTATCTGTTCAAACCTGTTGATTTTAGAAAGTCATTCTCCACCAGAAGTTAGAAAATTTCAACCATTTTTTCTTCTAGTTGTCCCCCCCAGAAGTTAGAAAATTTCAACCATTTTTTCTTCTAGTTTTCCCCCCCATCCAAGGTTTTGATATTGTAAAACCATGTAACTCCTGCACACATATAGAACCAGTTACTTAAAACCTGGAATAATACCACGTGCTAGAGAGGTGGTGGAGAGACTGGACCTCTCATGGGCTACTGGTGGGAATGTAAAATGGTATGGGACCTCTGGAAAACACATTGTTAGTTTCTTATATAACTGAACATACAATCTGGCAATTGCATTCTTAGGCTTTATTCCAGAGAAATAAAAAATTATGTTTACACAAAAACCTATATGCAGCTTTATTCATACTAGTGAAATACTGAAAGCAGCCCAAGTGTCATTCAATTTGTGAGTAGATGAACAAACTGAGGTATATCCATACAACAGAATAAATATTTTCAGCCATAGAAAGGAATAAGCTGTTGATGCCTGCAACCCGATGGTCCTCAAAGGCATCATTCTCAGGGGAAGGGACAATCCCAGGAGGTTGCCTGTGTAATCCTAACTCTATAGAACATTTTTGAGATGACAAAACTCTAAGACAGGGAACAGGTTAGTGCTTCTCAGGACACAGGGATGGTGGTAGGCAGGGAGTAAAGGGTGTTGAGGAGCCTGGATGAGTAGAATGGTTGGGGATGAGTGAGAACAGAAAGAGTTAACATGAAGGAGTTGTTTTGTGATGGTAGAGCAATTCTGTGCGTTGTTTATGGTGGTGCTTACATAATTCTATTCACGGGATAACAATGCATAGAAACACACACACAAAGGCAAGTTTAAAAAAATGGTGGAAACTAAGGATAGCCCATAGTCTGGTTTAACAGTAGCTTTTCATTATCAGTTTCCTGGTCTTATACTACAGCTATGAATGATGTCATAGGGAGAATCATTGGGAGAAGGTGGGTGAAAAGCTTCTAGTCAGGGCTCTACTAATTTTGCAGCCTCCCATGCGTCTATAGTATTTTTCAAAATAAAAACTTGAAAAAGTAACACTTTAGTTAATCTGAAACTTATTTTATAAATGATATGAGGTGAGAATCTGAACTGATTTATATCCACATGTTTACCCAAGATCCTACTAGTTTATCTTGACAAATACTTCCCTGCCCCAGTAATTCATGGAACCTCTTGCAATTTTCACTAAACTCTTAAAAATACTGGAACCTCTTGCTAAGTTACCAAATCTCTGAATCTGTGTGTTCCTCATCCATAGTCATACTGATTTAACTGTTGTGATTGTGTTTCAATAGCTGATAACACTCTTGATTCTTTCTCTAAGATGGTTTCTGAGTACTTACTATGATCCAGATATAGGACTAAGATCTTCACTTGGATTATAGCTCTTAATCTTTCTGATACTCATATGAAGTAGGGTTTATGAAGTTTTTTGAGAGATTCAGGGAAANTCATACTGATTTAACTGTTGTGATTGTGTTTCAATAGCTGATAACACTCTTGATTCTTTCTCTAAGATGGTTTCTGAGTACTTACTATGATCCAGATATAGGACTAAGATCTTCACTTGGATTATAGCTCTTAATCTTTCTGATACTCATATGAAGTAGGGTTTATGAAGTTTTTTGAGAGATTCAGGGAAATTTGGCCCTTACTCAGAATCACAAGCTAACAAGTGGCAGACAGAGCTAGGATTCAAGCCCAGGCCTGTATGATTCCAAAGACTATTCTTTTAATTATTGTAACATACTGTTTCTTCTTTAAAAAAAAAAAATTTCACTTGCTTATTCTTCTAGTTCAACTAGCAAAATCATACAGTCCTGTTCTGAATAGAAATGGGTGTTTTGGTTGTATCTTCTCAAACGTCTTAATTTTGAGAAGAGCTAACATTTACTCTTCCAGTGCCTGGTCATGACATTCAAATCTTACATCATTCAAAACAGCTTGATTTCAAAATTAAGTATTTTTGAATAGGTAATTCATGTTCATGGTACAAATGTCAAAAGTACAAAAGATAAGTCTTCATTCCCACCCCAATCCACTGTTACCAATCTCTTATTTGCCCTGCTAAAAATAAATTATGGAATTATAAGTGTACATGTGAATATAGTTTATACATGCACACAGAATACTTTGCACCTTGATTTTTTTTTCATTTAAAAATTTTAGACACTCTTCCAAACTAGTATATCAGGAGTTCCCTTACCCCTTCAATGCCTGCATTGTTTTCCACTGACTGAGTACAATAAAATTTATTTCACCTGCCCCTCATTGACAGACATTAAGGCTTTCAGTTTTTTTCCTATTATAAATAATGCTATAAAGAACATCCTTGAACATACTTTATTTCACATATGTGCAAGAATGGCTATATATTAAGGCCCTAAGAGTGAAATTTCTGGTTCAGTTGTATGCAATTTGAATAGTGCTTTACAATGGACTTTTAGAAACTTAAATCTATTAGAGGGTTTTACCTTTTGCTTGTAATTTTAATTACATTTTCCCGTTTTTTTTTTTTTACTTTTTAAATTTTGCTTATGCAGAGGATTCACCATGCAGAAATTGTTTCTTCTCAAGTAGTCAAACCTGTCAATCTTGTTTTTTATGGTTTCAAAGCCTTGTGTCATATTTAGGCCTTCTGTACTCCTATATTATAAAATTAAAAGTCATCTATATTTCTTCTAGTAATTGTATGGTTCTTTTAAGCCTTTCGTTTATCTAGAGTTTATTTTGTCTTTGTGTGGGTGACTACCCAGTTATTTCAACATCTTTTTTAAAGTGAGCCTGTTTTCTTTCCTGATTTTAAATGCCAACTGAGTCCCTTGCACTAAATTTCTGTTTGTGTTTGAGTCCATTTGTGGGCTTTCAAGACTGTGTTATTAAACATTATGACTATCCATGTCAGTACCACACAGTTTTGCTTATTATATTTTGATAACATGTTTTATTATCAGATAAAGCTTATGTCTTCACCACTTTGCTTTTTCAAAATAATGATCTTATTTGTTGTTAATTTTACTGTGATGCTGGACCAGGCCTCGGGGCTCCAGCCAGCTTATATATTCTTTCCAGGCCCTGCCCTGAGTCAGGGTCTCTACGCTATCGTTTCCGTGCACATTTAGAAGACTAGCAAAAATGTGAGCCCCCTTTACCCGTNTATTTTGATAACATGTTTTATTATCAGATAAAGCTTATGTCTTCACCACTTTGCTTTTTCAAAATAATGAGCTTATTTGTTGTTAATTTTACTGTGATGCTGGACCAGGCCTCGGAGCTCCAGCCAGCTTATATATTCTTTCCAGGCCCAGCCCCGAGTCAGGGTCTCTATGCTATTGTTTCCGTGCACATTTAGAAGACTAGCAAAAATGTGAGCCCCCTTTACCCATCCCCCTCTGGCAGGGGCTTCCCTAAAGGCCTCTGCCAAGTCCTGGAGGGATTCACCTCCCAGGATCAAACACAGCACTTGAAGTACTTCTCTGGTTGAATTTCTCAGAATGAGTTCTGAGGTTTGATGTTTTTCCCCAACTAATGTCAAATAGCAGGCCTGTAATTTTCCCAAATTTAAGAGCATTTTCCCCTGGCCTCCTGGCTGGCTCAGACTTGCAAAAATATTCTCGATTTCAACCTCACTTCCCCTCACATTGTGCAAGACAGTGTGTGGCAAAGACTTAGAATATAAAATGTTCCTGACATTTTCACTCTGTGACTTGCCAATTTTTCATTTGATTCTTTTTCCTTTTTATAAAGACAAATTA
>SJYA01001519.1:0-22955 GCA_006410615.1 Neotragus moschatus
GTCCAGGTTCGATGCATGATACAGGATGCTCAGGGCTGGTGCACTGGGATGACCCAGAGGGATGGTATGAGAAGGGAGGTGGGAGGGGGGTTCAGGATGGGGAACACATGAATACTCATGGTGGATTCATGTTGATGTATGGCAAAACCAGTACAATATTATAAAGTTGTTGGCCTCCAATTAAAATAAATAAATTTATATATTTTTAAAAACAGTTTATTTTCAGACATAGAGAACAGACTTGTGGTTGCCAAGGGGAAGAAGGAGGTAAAATGGATTGAGGGGAATGGATTAAGGATTTGGGATTAGCAGATGAAAGTTATTATATATAGAATGGATAAACAGCTAGTCCTACTGTATAGCACAAGGAACTATTTTCAGTATCATATAATAAGCCATAATGGAAAAGAATATGAAAAATAATATATATTTGTACAACTGAAGCACTTGTACAGAGAAACATAATATTGTAAATCAACTATAATTCAATAAAATATATTTTAAAAAGTAAAAAAGTAAAAAATAAAAGCAGGTGTAGTAAAAATTCTAGTGATCAATTATGAATACACTTAAATAAAAAATAGAAAACTTCAGCAGAGAAATGGCAAAAGCAGAAAGCATAAGATATATGAAGAACCAAGTGAAAAGTATAGTAAAAAATTAAAGGTAGAAAGACTCCACAGCACAAAAATAGAAAAAAAATCAGGAAATTGAAAGTTAGAACAGTGAAATTTACTCTATTTGAAAAAGATCAAGGAAATAAACAGAAAAATAAAATGAGTTTCAGTAACTTAGAGTCTGTAAAAAACATTTAACATGTGTGTCATCAGAGTTCCATAAGAGGAGGAAAGAGTGGATGGGGCCAAGAAAAACTCAAAGAAATAATGAATAAATACATCTAAACTGGACAAGAGACATAAATCTACAGATTTAAAAAGCTGGATAAATCGCAGATAGAATAAAGCCAAAAAATTAACACCAGACATATCATAATTAAACTTCTGAAAACTGAAGACAAAAATTCTTAAAATATCCAGAAAAAAACCCACTTTATTTATAAAGGAAAAACAATGTGAGTGATGGCAGTTTTCTCATCAGAAACCACAGAGGCCAAGAAATAAGTGGCATGTAATTATTTTCATTTTTAAGAAATCAACTGCAAATTTCTATTTTTAACCCAGCAGAAATATCCGATAAGAATGAAGAGGAAATAAAACATATGGGAAAACTAAGAAAATCTGTNAAGGAAAAACAATGTGAGTGATGGCAGTTTTCTCATCAGAAACCACAGAGGCCAAGAAATAAGTGGCATGTAATTATTTTCATTTTTAAGAAATCAACTGCAAATTTCTATTTTTAACCCAGCAGAAATATCCGATAAGAATGAAGAGGAAATAAAACATATGGGAAAACTAAGAAAATCTGTCAACAGCAGACCTACCCCCAAAGAAGACTAAATCATACTACTTTAACAAACAGAAAATAATAAAAGGAATCTTATAATATCAGGAAGGCAAAAAGTACAACATAAATGAAAATGTTCATCAATTCAATTTCCTTTCATTCTACTTTTGAATTTTCTAAATTAAGGTTGACAGTTGAAGTTAAAAAAAAACAACAACACTGTGTAATGTGGTTCTAAGTGTATGTAGAAAAACTATTTAACAATCATATTATAAATGTGGGAGAGTAAAGGGACATAAAAGGAAAAAAGTCACCGAACACTTGGAAATGAAAAAACACACCTAAACAATCCATTGGCCCCAAAAGAAAGTTTCAAAGACAATCAAAAATACATATGTATACAGATGGCTGATTCACATTGTTATATGACAGAAACCAACACAACATTGCAAAGCTATTATCCTCCAAATTAAAATAAATTTAAAAATATGTGCAACAATGAAAATGACAACACAATTATCAGAATTTTGGACGTATGGTTAAAGTAGTGAGTGTTAAAAAGAAAATATACAGGACTATAGCAAGCATAGAAAGGAGTTCAGACCACTAATATGAACTTCAATCTCAAGAAATGAGAAAAAGAAGAGCAAATAAAGCAATGAAGAAAGGTAAATTAAGAGCAGAAATCAATAAAATAGAAAAAATTAATGAAGCATAGAGTTGAATCTTTAAAAAAGATAAAAAATAAAATGACAAAACTCTAGCAAAACTGACAAAAGAAATAGAAAAGAACCATATCAGTAATGAAACAGTGTTTATCACTATGTACATCAAAAAGATAACAAGGGACTTAAAAAAATCCCTTCCATCCCATAGATTTGAGGTGTCTACAAAATGGTAAATTTCTTTAAAAATACAAATTCTCATAACACAACACATATGAAATGTATCATTTGGATAGTCCTATAAATCTTAAGGAATTTTAATTGATAACTTTCAAAACTTTCCCATGGAAGAAATCTCCAAATCCAGATAGTTTCACTGGGGGATTTTACCAGTGAATTAAAGATGAACCAATATCAATTTTAAAGGAAGGAAACTTTTGATTATTCATTATATATATATAATGAATGCAGGGGCAAAATTCTTCAAAAAAATATCTGCAAGTAGAATTTAGCAATATGTAAAAATGACTGTGCCTATTCCCAAATAGAGTTTCTCCTCCCCTCCCTTACATGAGAATCTTAAACTGGTTAAGTATTTAAAAACAAAATCAAGGAAAACTACCATAAAAAATAAAACAGGCTAAAAATAAAAACAAAACTAAAACCATGATATCAATCAATGAAGTAAAAGGGTTTTATAAAATTCAATACTCGTTCATGATAAATACTCTCATATAATAAAACAGAGGGGAGGACATAACTATGCTCAACTTAATAAAGAGCATCTTAAAAACTCCCAATCAAATTCTCATACCTTACACAAATATTACTTCAAAATGTATCATAAGTAAATTTAAATGTAGACATAAAACTGTAACATGCACACAAAAAAATAGCAGGAAACCATTGGGATCTAAGACTAAGAATTCTTAGGTTTGACATCAAAGGCATAATTCATAAATATAATTTTGATTTTGTTCAAATTAAAAACTTCTGCAATACAGAGAAAAACTTCACCAAACAAGATATTCAGATGGCAGATAAGCAGATGGAAGCTGTTTAACATCACTAGCCAGTAGGGAAATGCAGAGTAAAACCACAGTGATATATCACTACACAGCCATCATAATAGATAATAGAAAACAGTGAAACACATAATGCTGTCTAGGATGTGGAGAAACTTATACTATGGACAAGTGAAATGGTATAGACATCCAGAATACAGTTTGGAAGAAATTCTGAAAAATAAACATGTCACTACCATTGGCCCAGCAATTGTTCTTTGGGTATTTATCTCAGAGAAATGAAGAATTATGTTAAAAGAAAAATATATATATGAATTTTATATCATCTTTATTTGCAAAAGTCAGAAACTGGAATTAAGCTAATTCTTCTTTGATAGGTGAATTTTTAAACAAATTGTGTGACATCCATACAAGGAAAAACTACCTAACAACACCAAGAAAAGGGTTTTGTTTTTTTTTTTTACATGTAAAAAAACATGTTACCTGTAACAACATGGATGAATCTACAGAGATTATACTAAGTGACCAAATCCAACCACAAAATGTTACATACTTTATGATTCCATTTGTATAACATTGTTAATATGAAAAATATGATGCAGGACATTTTAGTGATTGCCAGGGTTAAGGAGGATTTGAAGTTGGAGGAAACCAAATACAAAATGGGCAACTGGGAGGATCCTTTTGGTGATAGAAATTTTCTATATTTTTACTGTATTATTATCATCATCATGGTTGTGATATACTATCAATTACCTTGCAAGATACTACCACTGGAGGAATCTGGCAAAAGCATATTAGATCTCCCTGTTTTAGTTTTTCTTACAACTGCATGTGAATCTACACTTATCTCAAAATAAGAAGTTTAATTGAAATGGGAAGTTGTTAGGACATTTGCCTTATGTCAATCCTCTTTGGAAAAAAGTGTGTTTGCCCAAAGTCTCATATAAAGGCCAACTCTCATGATCCAATTCTTTGTCAAACATACAAAAAGAGAACTTCAATGTGCCTAAGAAATCCCACTTGCTGTGGTTGATTCATTTATACTTTTCAAAGGAAATCCCCTTAAAGTTGAAGCTCAGGGAAACAAGCTATAGGCTTACAGTACAAGCTATAATGCTTACATTTTCCAGAAAGTCAGAAATTAACTCTATGAAGAAGTATCTGCATTTTAAAAGCTATGCTGATAAACCAGAGAACTTCTAGAAGATGGTTGGTAGGACAGAAAAGAGTCCAGAAATCACCTCACATGAGGAGTAGTTTAAGAAGTTATGTAAATTCAGCCTGGGAAACAGAAATGTTAGCAGAACCAAATATTTGAAGGGCTGTTAGGTAAGATGAATGATGTCTATGTCCTCTTATTCACAAAAAAGTATTTCCTAAATGTTGGTTCATATAGATGATTTCTAAAGAGTGGTATCGGAGAAGGCGATGGCACCCAACTCGAGTAGTCTTGCCTGGAAAATCCCATGGACAGAGGAGCCTTGGCAGGCTGCAGTCCATGGGGTCGCGAAGAGTTGGACACAACTGAGCGACTTCCCTTTCACTTTTCACTTTCATGCATTGGAGAAGGAAATGGCAACCCACTCCAGTGTTCTTGCCTGGAGAATCCCAGAGACTGGGGAGCTTGGTGGGCTGCTGTCTATGGGGTCACACAGAGTTGGATACAACTGAAGTGACTTAGCAGCAAAGAGTGGTATAAGACCTAACATATTCCATGTTAATTGCTATGTTCTCACCCACTTCAGTGTTCTTGCCTGAAGAATCCCAGGGACAGGGGAGCCTGGTGGGCTGCCATCTATGGGATCACACAGAGTCGGACACAACTGAAACGACTTAGCAGCAGTAGCAGCAGCATCAAAATATACATTAGAAAAAACAAAACTAGCACACCTAGCATTACAAAATCTTGCAATAATATGATAATATATAATTTTCACTTCTAATATGCTACATACATTCTCCATTAAAAATATACCTAATTTTTAAAGGACAATTTTTTAGCTTTTTTTTAAAAAGANTTGGCAGGCTGCAGTCCATGGGGTCGCGAAGAGTTGGACACAACTGAGCGACTTCCCTTTCACTTTTCACTTTCATGCATTGGAGAAGGAAATGGCAACCCACTCCAGTGTTCTTGCCTGGAGAATCCCAGAGACTGGGGAGCTTGGTGGGCTGCTGTCTATGGGGTCACACAGAGTTGGATACAACTGAAGTGACTTAGCAGCAAAGAGTGGTATAAGACCTAACATATTCCATGTTAATTGCTATGTTCTCACCCACTTCAGTGTTCTTGCCTGAAGAATCCCAGGGACAGGGGAGCCTGGTGGGCTGCCATCTATGGGATCACACAGAGTCGGACACAACTGAAACGACTTAGCAGCAGTAGCAGCAGCATCAAAATATACATTAGAAAAAACAAAACTAGCACACCTAGCATTACAAAATCTTGCAATAATATGATAATATATAATTTTCACTTCTAATATGCTACATACATTCTCCATTAAAAATATACCTAATTTTTAAAGGACAATTTTTTAGCTTTTTTTTAAAAAGATAGTTTTTTTTTTTTCTTTTCTAACTGTAAGCTTAGAGTTTCATGACTAGGACAATTTTGAGGACTGTTAATCAATGCTGTATGAGTTTTCACTAGAGGCAAATGCTTATTTACACTAGAAGTCTTCAGACAGATCCAACAAAATTCATCAAAGATGCCAGGGGAAGGGTTCTTATCACAGTTGACATTCTGGAAAGAGTGATCTCTCAGATCTTTCCTGACATTTCAGAATCTTAGCATCCATGATTTTCTGAGGTTGATTTTGGAGGCTGGATGGTGAATCCAAACTACTGTATAAAGCTTGCAGGCTTAACTAAAAAGAATCATAATGGCATCATTTCAAACTAAGCAAGAGTAGTCAGAAAATTCTAGATAAGTTATTCTCAAAATTAGAGAAAATTATGATATAGGATACATGTACCCCAATGTTCATTGCAGCACTATTTACAATAGCCAAAACATGTAAACAACCTAAATGTCCATTGACAGAGGAATGGATAAAGAAGATATGGTACATATAGACAATTGGATATTACTCCACAGAATGGGATGATGCCATTTGCAGCAACATGGAGAAGGCAATGGCACCCCACTCCAGTACTCTTGCCTGGAAAATCCCATGGACGGAGGAGCCTGGTAGGCTGCAGTCCATGGGGTCACTAAGTCAGACACGACTGAGCAACTTCACTTTCACTTTTCACTTTCATGTATTGGAGAAGGAAANTTTTCGCTGTACTGGGTCTTCATTGCTGCCCGTTGGCTTTCTCCAGTTGTGGCAAGGAGGGGCTTACTCTTTGTTGCCAGCTTCTCATTTCAGGGGTGGCTCAGACAGTAAAGAATCTGCCTACAATGCAGGTTCCAACCCTGGGTTTGCCCTGGAGACGAATGGCAACCCACTCTACTACTCTTGCCTGGAGAATCCCACGGACAGAGGGGCCTGGGGGGTTGCAGTCCATAGGGTCTCAACGAGTTGGACATGATTGGGCAACTTAGACTTTCTCACTGCGTGTCGCAAAGCGCAGGCTCTAGGCGCATGGGCTCCAGTCGTGGTGGCTCGTGGGGTCAGTCGCTGCCGCTGCAAGCTCGAGAGCGCAGGCTCTGTAGCTATTGCTCTGCAGCATGTGGGATCTTCCCAGGACAGGGATCAGACTGGTGCCCCTTGCATTGCCAGGGGGATTCTTAACCACCAGACCATCGAGATGGGCTCTCCTCATTCTCTGTATTTATGATCAGAAATTCGGATTCTACAGTGTCATCCTAAACCTGAACAATTGTAATTATTAGTGACAAATATGAAGTGACTTTCATAACATAACAAGAGTTGGGTAAAGATGAGAAATTAAATTTCGATTGGCTAGATAAGACTAGCCAATAAAAATTCTCTACTTCACAGAGTGAGTCAGACTCTTCCATAGACACTGTGCTATTCCTCAGGTTTAAAATGAGACAGCTTTGAAAACAGTCTGTGAATTTTCCCTAACTGAAACGAAACCCAATATGAGGGATGGAAATTATATAAAAAGATAAACTGAATACTCAATATTTCATATCAAAGGATTTTAAATTTTATGATGCCAATTACAAAAAGTTAAGCATACCAGTAATTTATGGAAAATGGAAAAACTCTGGCAAAGAGGGCAACAGTCTTGAAAGATGTTAATCTCTAAAGACCTCAACTTGAGATAAATTTTAAATAAAACATAACTTGTCCTAATACTCTCTATGATTTACCAAAATTCTTCTCATTTCTCGGTATTAAACCTTCAGTGTAAGTTTAATTGCCCCTTTCAAAAGGCTGATGGGTGTACCTTTTTTGGTTTTTTTTTTATACTTTTTCTTTTTGAGATGCAATAATGTATCAGTATTCTTAAGAAAGTAAATAAATGATTTTCCTGTAACAAAAATAGTATATAGTGATTCATAGATAGACCTGTGTTTGTATGTCATTTAAAAGACACACCAGTTGCAAACCAATCAAAATTTATCATCACCTGCTTTAACCAGGCGCACTGCACACTCGCCAGGGGTCACGCTGTGCAAGTCTCCCTCTGGGCCGATGCACATAGTTGCCGCCACTGGTTTCCCTGATGCTTTCAAGACTTCAACTGCCCATACAGCCTCTTCAACATGTTCAAAATACTGAAATAAGTTAAAGTCAAAGTACTTTTAATTTTGTTTCTCCCCAAATAATTTGAAAACTTATCCTATTGCGTATTAACCTAATTATCCCCAGATGAGTGTTTCTTAAACTCTGAGTTGTGATTCATTAGCATTTAAAAAACAGAATAGAATGGTGATTTCTGTGAATTGCAGTCCAAAGGTTTGAAGAATGCTGTATTACATCAACTAAATCACATTTAGTTGAAGCCCTAAATTGGCAAAAGTCCTTGAAAATGAATATTACCGGTACTTGTCATGACTGGAACCTAACCCCAAATGGTCCTCATGAGAGTAAAGGCAGATAAAATGTACGAAGTATACTTGTCTCATCTTTGATAGTATCTGTTTACCTCTGCGATCAGGAAGTCCACGTTCTTCTTCATGAAGACCTCCAACTGTTGCTGAAAGACTTTTTTGACTTCAGTTTCACTCTTGCAGCTAAGGTATGAAGGTGTCTGGCTCACGCCTCCTGCTACCAAAGCATCTCCTTCATCAGCCACTTGCCGGGCAATGTCACAAGCGGCTTCATTAACTTTCTGCCCCTGGAAAGGGTGAATATACAGTATGGTTACATTTTCATGTGAAATTGAAGCAAAATTGTTATTCAAATGTCTACATCTCAGTTGTATGTTACAACAGTGATTTTATTTCAGAAAATTACGGTGATGGACTAGTTCAATGCTTTACGGAGTTGAATAATTTGTAGTAACAACACTGTCAATAACAG
Organism: Neotragus moschatus; assembly: GCA_006410615.1. Lineage (NCBI taxonomy): Eukaryota > Metazoa > Chordata > Mammalia > Artiodactyla > Bovidae > Neotragus > Neotragus moschatus. The sequence goes on from SJYA01001519.1 coordinate 8,539, forward strand.
TGATGAGAAAAATAAAGCTTACAATGGTATTTAGGGATATTACATTATACCAAAGATCTGCGAGAGGGTAAAAGTCTTTCCATAAAAGGACCTGGTATCTTCTGGGACTTCTCTGGTGGTCTAGAGATTGACTCCGCACTTCCACTGCAGGTACCCTGAGTTCAATCCCTGATCAAAGAACTAAAATCCCACATGCCGCAACGCGCGGCCAAAATAAGTAAATAAATAAAAGGATCTGATATCTTCCAGTGCTTAAACTGCAGTTAGAAGAATACCTAGCAAATAGTGGTGGTGATGATGATTTGCTTTTTTTGATTAATAAGAATAAACTCAATGAAAATGACTACAGAATTCATGACTTTTTTCATTATATATTTTCTCAATTAACAGATAAATGTATCACAAGTAAGGTCTTTATGAAGTATTTAGACCTTAAAAGCTGACTCTTGTCCTCAAAAAATCACATAGATGCATGGATTTTAGAATTCTTTTTTCATTTTAGAGATGAAGTTGTTGATTTGATGGGATAGGTAAATGGTTTGCCCAGCATCACACAGTTAATTGTAGCTCAGCTAGGAATATTCTAGATTCGATGCCATATATGACCTTTCTCCTGTACTGTCACATTAAAAAACTGTAAAGATCTAAGAGTTTGTAAGGACACTCACTCAAAAACTTAGTCAAAAGACTTGGAAAATCATTAATAGTTAAATAGTTCTTTGATCTGCTTCATTAAATGCCTTTCTGTTAATCTGGGGGACGCTAGCTAAGACCTAAGAATATTATTCACACATACCTCGTTTCTGTTTTGTTTAAAACAAAATGAAACTCTAACAAGGCTCAACATTTTTTTCTTTGGGAGCTTTGTTGATGACGCACATGCCTGAGACACAGTATGGTGCTACTCACGGATATTTTCTCTGCAACATAGTTCCCCCTGTTCTCCAGCTTGTCTTCACTGGCATAGAAGGTGAAGGTCTGCATGACATTCGAGCCAGCTCTGAGGAACTCTCGATGAAGTTGGCGAACTGGGAAATTGAAAGACATTCTTTGCTATCAGTTTGTCAGCCTCTGATGCTTTCAGAAGGCTCTTAGATAAACAATGAAAATATGTGCTTAAATTCCTGGTTGCCCGGCATTTGGTCATCCTGGGGGCTAATGAGAGGTGGATATGGAGTCTCTTGCCAGGAGCAAGAGATTATCTTTGCCAGCGGTGTGAGGTGAAGGGAAGAGGGGAGGTCCCACAGAGGAGGAATCATCTCAGCAATCGTGCTAGGCAAAGAACATGGGGAAGGGCATTCCCTAGAGAGAGAACAGCCCAAGCAAAGACAAGGAGGCAGAAACAGTCTTGGCCTTTGGGGGAATGACAAGCAGCCTGAATGGCCGGGGCTGAGGATATGCTGGAGAAGTGGTGGGAGACAGACTTGGAGAGGTGGGCTGCCAGACAGAGTGCAAATGGCCTTGCACATCATCCCAGGGAGTCTAGGCTCCAGACCATAGATATTGGGGAAACGTCAACAGTTTTACAGCAATTGATTAATACGATTAGCTCAGTGTTTTTGAGAAATAGTTCTGATAGCAGAGTTGGAGCAAGGTTGCCAAACTAGGTCCATAGATGAATACCATGTGGCAAAGCTTTCATAGCTGCAGGAAATATAGTGGGATGTTTTTGTTTTCCATTTAATCAAAAGTATGCGATTTAAAGAGTTATCCATTATCCTTTGTTCTAAAATAGTGGTCCTAAACTCTGGCTGCCCATTACATAGGCCTGCGAACTTTTAAAAAATTATGAATGTTAGGGTCAAATCCATGTATATTCTAATTTAATTGGTTCAGGGTAGGGCACAGGCAATTTTTTGGAAAGGTTTCCCAACTGATTCTTACTTTCAGTTTTGTTGAGCATCACCATTCCAAGAGAGCAGAAGAATGTTCCTTTTATAAAACAATAGTGAGACTTGGTGTTTTGTTTTTGTCAAGAGAAATGGCTGGGCAGAGTAAGAAATCAGCAGTTGTGTTTTGGACACTAAAATTTCTTTCTGTATTTCAGAGGCCTATAAAATCCACAGGTTTGGGAGCAACCACATTAGCTTTTAAAAAATTACTAGGACACTGGTGTTCTTAGTCCTTCAGGGGCTAAGACTGGAGATTAGTCTGGCAGCTTTGCAGCCTAGATGCCTAGTAGAGTGCCAGGAACATAGGAAGCATTTTTGTTCGTGTTTGTTTCTAAATGGACTTAAAAGTGAGGGGGAAAAAGAAGAGAAACACCTGTAATGTATTTCAGAAAATGGATTCCTAAGTTTGAAGCCAAATCTTTGCTTTTAAAATAGTGGAAACTTTAGTTCTCAGTGGGAACTTGAAAACATACATAAATTAGGGAGTTTCAAAGTTGTTTTAATTCGCAACAGAACCAACTGAAAACCCTTACATAGAGTAATCGGAAAAACACAGTGGTGTGACTGGAGTAGGGGAGAAGGGACTAGAGACTTGGTTCCTGTTCTCCGTGACAGAATGGCTTATGAATAACAAGTCCACCCAGGTGGTCCTTTGATGGATTTCCAGAGACTGTACAACACAAAATGAAAACCCTGGAGTAGTGTGCAAATTGTTTGCATGTACAAACATTTTATGATTCTCAGAGGGTCTATAAGTTTTATCAGATTTTTCCAGAGGGCAGTGATTCAGAAAGGTGAAGACAACTTTCACTTTTGATTGACTTGATTATTCCTTCATGCTTCTTAAAAAAGGAGAGCTTCTCCAAGTGTGACCTTACTAGGTTCACCTGGGAACAATTAAATATTCAGATTCCTCAAACCCATCCAGACCCAAATTCATTTCCAAATAGAATGCTAATTCCACTGAGTGCAAGAACCACAACTTTTGGCATAAACTTTAGTAGGAGAATTAGTCTGGTGATTTCTGGATATCCATTCAATATCTATTTTCTGTTTCCTCTCATCATAAAACTCTTGAGTCTTTATCCTGTAACCAGTAATATAAGATGTAACTGGTTCCTACAACCATGATACAACCTATACTAATTATATTCATTTTATAGCTTTAAACTCTCCATTATACTAGTCTGGTTTTAGCATCATAGAAGCCAAATATTACAATGTATGTATTATACTTGACATACAATGTAATATACAATAGTATATAAGTATATATGTGTGTATAATGTATATGCATATGTATATGTATCTGATCATATATGTACATGATCCAGATATATATGTATAGAACATTGCTTTTACCTAGTAAATTTTCTTGAGAAAGGTGATTCTTTGGAATTCCACAGCTAACTCGAAAAAGTCAGAAAAAATTTTGCAATATTTCTTCACTGGGATAATAAATTTGCAGCAAAATCACTTGGGAGCAAAGTGATTTGAACTAATGTGAGTATATTTATAATTGTATCCCATTTAGGGTGAGTAGTCATATATATTGATGCAAAAAGAGTATTAATGTGTTTGATGTGGGTTGGGGGAGCACTTTAGACCCTAAAGAGGGTGTTACACAATATATAGCATGTGTAATGTATTAACTGTCTAAAATCTCCTCAAATTCTGGCATTTGGCCCCACAAGGGCTTGGATAAGAGATGGTAGATCTGTAGCATAACTTTCCTTTCCTCACTGCTTACAGCTACCAAAAGTCAAGGCCAGGCACCAATCCTTCAAAAATGTTTTGGGTGTCGTTCAGTTTGCAGGGAAACTTATCTCAGAATCTATATGAATTCCAGCTATCACCCAGTCAGAATTAGAAAAGCACCTGCAGAAAACAAACTCGTTTTCATGAAACAGCATGACACAGAGCATCCTCTCATTTAGAGCATGAGTGTGCGTGTGTGCTAAGTCACCCCAGTTGTGTCTGATTCTTTGCAACCCCATCGACTGTGGCCTGCCAGGCACCTCTGTCCTGTGGGGTTCTCCAGGCAAGAATACTGGAGTTGCCATGCCCTCCTCCAGGGGATCTTCCCAACCTAGGGATCAAACCCATGTCTCTTATGTCTCCTGCATTGGCAGGTGGGTTCTTTACCACTAGCGCCACCTGCTTTTAAACACCTTTCACCCCTCCCTTCCTTGAACAGGTTAAACACATCTGCTGCTGCTGCTAAGTCGCTTCAGTCGTGTCCAACTCTGTGCGACCCCAAACTGAGGTCCTGTGAAATGTTTCTATGAGGATGCATTACAAGCAGGAGATTTGTTTTTTTCTGATGCATCCTGGAGTTGCACTGGGGTTGACAGAGTTTGAACTAGGCACTGGCAGACTTGAATATATGGGATGCCAATCTGTAGCAGAAAGGATTAAATCTAATAACTCAGAACTATGGAGTTTTCATTAATTCTTGGAAAAGCAAGCAGCTCCCAGAAGAAAAAGTAGAGCAAATGCTCAATACATTTAAATAAGCTTAAAATATTCAAGACACAAATGGCCAAGAGATCAAACGTGCTGTTTCTGCATTAATAAAATCAAAGGAAATCAGAGCAATTTCTCTTGAGCTCCTCTAATGTGTAACTTTAAAAAAGAAAATATGACTCACAAAATTGAAACTTGCAGTTTAAACAAGAGTCTTATTTTGTTTTCAAGGCAGAGTTTGGACAAAGGTAGTTTATTGCTAATGTCAATTTGGCCCAAGAAATATTTCATTCTGAGTTTACCCCAGCACTCAAACCTTAAGAAACAAAACATGGATATATTAGAAATCCTCCGTCTGAGGTCTTAATTACTCCACTGTGTTTCTTACATCCCTTTAATGCAGTGCTTCTGAAAGTGGGGTTCACCTTGCCATTATTTGGGGTCAGTTAGTCAGTTCAGTCACTCAGTCGTATCCGACTCTTTGCAACCCCATGAATTGCAGCACACCAGGCCTCCCTGTCCATCACCGACTCCTGGAGTTCACTCAGATGTCCATCGAGTCAGTGATGCCATCCAGCCATCTCATCCTCTGTCGTCCCCTTCTCCTCCTGCCCCCAACCCCTCCCAGCATCAGAGTCTTTTCCAATGAGTCAACTCTTCGCATGAGGTGGCCAAAGTACTGGAGCTTCAGCTTTAGCATCATTCCTTCCAAAGAAATCCCAGGGCTGATCTCCTTCAGAATGGACTGGTTGGATCTGGGGTCAGGTATTATAAATATGTAGGTTCCTGGGCCCCCTCAAAACCTGATGAAACTAAATGTCTATAAATGGGGGCTAGGAATCTATAATTTTTTAACGAATTCCACTGGTGAATCTAAAATTTGAGATCTACTACTGGGTTAGCTTCCCAAGCCTCATTTCACTTTTTTAAAAAATGGTAGAGCACACAGTATTATTTCTACTTTTATTTGGACATATAAAAGTTGTGTACACTTGCTAGGTTTCATAGTGTGACTATAGCTCTTTTACTTTTGATACTTTTTAGGGACTGTATGAACTGAACATATTTCTGTACTTCTCTAGCAGAAATAGATGAATACAACCAAGAAACAGACTCTTCAATCGCTAAGTCATGTCTGACTCTTTACGACCCCACAGACGGCAGCAAGCCTGTCCTTCACACTCTCCCAGGGTTTGCTCAAACTCATGTCCATTGAGTCAGTGATACCACCCAACCATCTCCAAGGAATACGTTAATACAGCCAAAAATATTAACAAGATAAGAAACAACTTGGTCAAGTGAATCATAACAATAGTTATGTTATTAATACTTGTCATGTATAACATGCACAGACACTATTTTAAATACTGCACAGATAATTTATTTAATCCTCATAACAAATTCATGAGGTAGATGTCAGTATTATCTCAGTTTATACACGGGGAAGCTGTGTAATTTCCCTGAGGCCATACAACCCAGTGGTTGTGTCAGGATTTGATCCAGTTAATCTAGGTCTAGAGTCTGTACTGAATCTGAAAGCTGTCCTGTCTCCAATTATGTTCTTCATTAGTTTCTATCCTTCATTTCTGAATTCACGGAAACACGCTCTCCTTTACCATAAAAAAACCAACTGTTTATTATCTTATACAATATTCACAAGAACTCTGGCTTCCTCTGAAAGATTCAGATTCTTTCCAAGTGTTGATTGCTGATGACTTACAACTGAGACCCTCCTTAGGAAGTGCCTTAGCCCAAAGTGGGAGGGGAGATCAAGCTTGTATCTGGGCTTGGTCTATTCACTGGGGGAGAGCACAAACTAGCCCCCTTGCCTCCATCTGGGGCAACTCTGAGGGGCCTGTCCAACTCTGAAGCCCCCTGAGGGGTTGGCTGGGACCTCTGTTGCAACTCATCACAGTTGAGCTCTTTCTGCTGCTCAATCCTGCTTCCTTTGCTCCCTTAGAGGTACTGTTTCCTGAAAATACTTCCTAGTAGAACTCTTGAGCACAAATCTCTGCTTCATAATGTGTTTCCTGACTGGTCTGAGCTGCAAGAGCTGAAGCCACAACCAGCCACAGGAAATTACTCTTCAAACATTGTTCTGGAGTCAGATCCCTTTCGGGCCAGCTAAAACACACACCCACTTAGAGTTCTCAACCAGAAAAGTATTCTATTGCCAAAAGTTAAGATCTGATTAGGAAGAAATGGGGCTTGAGACCTGGAAAAAAGACATAGTTGGATTAACCCATCAACCTTGAAAGCCCCACATCCCCCTGAACTCTCTGGGCCTGTAGAAGTGGCCCATTTTCTCCCCTTTTAAAGATTAATCCTTCTCTATTGCTTAAGGATGATACAGAGGCCCTGAAGACAACATTTATTCCTTTCAGGCTGAATCCTACCTCCCTTCCTAGCCAAAAAGATTTGTAATCAAGAAGATAAAGTGAGAATAAGGTTTGTGGACACAGATGCAGCGTGGGTAGATGGTGGAATTTAAATAGGGTGGAGCTAGAATACAATTAATTTAACTAGTTGGCAAATATGTAATGGAAGACGGCTTATCTGAAAGATGGTGACTGATGCTGTGTCATGGAACTTAAAGTGGGTTAAGGAGGGAAGGCGGACTTATGGGGAAGAATGGCCAAAACTCACTAAAATAGAGATGAAGGACACAGTTGTGATGAGATTGAAGAATAGGAGTACTAGAAAGAATGAGCAGAAAAGATAGGAGGGGGCGTGGTCAGAGAATGTAGTACTTGTCCTTGAGATTTCAGAGGTGGACAGCTGTTGATGATGGCAAGGCCTAGGAGTCGGTTGCTGAAGTGAGGAAGGAAGAAAGTTTTGTTGGAGAGGAAGTCAGGGTACTAACAGGAAGAGTGCTGTATGAATCACATGTATGGATGTTGGAGTCATCTAGAGTGTTGGAGGAGGTAGGTAGGGGCAGAGGAGAAGGAAGAGGGCCAGGTTCTAGACTCATCTAGAGCAAGGTGCAGGGCGCAAGAGGTAGACACAGGTGACAGAAAGAAGGAGGGGCCATTGATATTTACCCAGTAGGTGAATCTATATTTACACACCAGCACAGTGCCCGGCAGGCAATTATAAATACTTGGAAACCATAGCATGGAGGCATCTGCTTGATGGCATGTTCCTAGATGTGGGTCAACACAGTGGTCTTTTATGAGAGCTTAAAATAGAGCTGTGCACCAACCTGCTTCTGGGTGTTCCACAGCAGCTTCTGGGGTCCAGGGCCCTGCCTTCACGTAGCCCCTCTTCTCCAGTGCAAAGACGAACCCTCCATCTCCAATGATGACCTCTCCAGAGTTTAGCCGTTCTAGGATGCCCTAAAGTTATGGGCGGGGGGTGGGGGGGAGGGAGAAAATGGATAAATGAATTATTTGAATTTTAAATACAATTTTCTACTCATTTCTACAATAGAACTTTTGCTCTCACATTGTTGACAAGTATGATTTCTTTAAAATTCTCAGAAAATTATTGCTGAGAAGTATGATTTCTTTAAAATTCTCAGAAAATACATATGTATTTTATTCAGAAATTTGTGGCTATAAGGCAAACCATCAGAATGCTCATATAATGAAAGCTTGTGTTCCCATGTGTATGTGCCAGGGATGGGGGTTTTTCAAAACACACTAAATAGTATTTGAAGGATATTGTGGGAGGATGTTATGTTTGAATAAATATCTTCAGAAAGATTAAATGAAAAGGTTTTGTTGTAAAGCCTCAAATGAATACTTAAGCACGCATTCTTAAAATGGAGACTGTTAGTCTTTCTCCTTTTTCTATCAGTAAACAAAAGAGATTATATTTATAAAGAAGTTGAAGTGGCATATGACACTAAGAAGGTGTTTTGAGACTGAAAAGTCAAAATATATTTGGTGAGAACAGAAGGCACAAGATACCACCACAAAGATGGCCAAATCAATTAAAGACGAATGTCTCTGGGGCTAAAATTCAGTTTCCATAACAGCAGCTGCATTATGCTGTCCAGAAAGTTGTAAGTATGCATGGCCTGCTCTCTGCGAGTGAGAGAACTGGGAAGATACCAGTAAATAAAATATTTGTAAACAGATTTCCGGTCCAACTTGCATACCTATTCCATTTACTGTACATGCAATCATTACCCTGGTGTTAGAACAGCAACTTTGAACTTAATATTTTTAAAGCGATTTGTGAATTAGTAATATCCTTGAAGAATCATTTTTTTATTTCAAAATATCATAAATTTAAAAATAAAAGGTTACTCTGATTTTGTGTGTGTGTGTATGCTAAGTAGCTTCAGTCGTGTCTGACTCTTTGTGACCCTGTGGACTGTAGCCTGCCAGGCCCTTCTGCCCATGGGATTCTTCAGGCAAGAATACTGGAGTGGGTTGCCATGCCCTCCTCCAGGGTATTTTCCCAACCAGGGATAGAACCTGTGTCTCCTGCAACTCCTGCATTGCAGGTGGATTCTTTAACACTGAGCTACCAGGGAAACCTCTCTCTGATTTTACAAACGAGGAATTAAAGTCCAGAGTCTCTGAGTAATTTACACAGTCTCCCAGGTCAGCCCCTAGAGGGCTCCCTGATTCTTTTACCCTCAAATAGTATCTAGATTTGATTTTAAATGGGAGAGAGGAGAGTGGGACAGCCCTGAAACGATCATGTAAAGTAATAACCTAGAATGTATATATCTACTGTGTTCCATTTATTGCCACTAATGGTTAATAAATGCTAATATAATGAGGGTTAAAAAAATCTGTGAGAGGCATTCATAATTTGAATGGCATCTTGAGTCCTTTTTGCCTTCTGCCCCTCTCCATGTGAACTCAACAGCTGGTGCTCAGAGAAAAGAAACATCTGACATTTTTACTTTAAAGCAGTAAAACAGGAGGATTGTGCTATCTATTCTTTTTTTTAAATTGTGAAGTAATTTTACAGTTGCTTCACAATGTTCTGTTAGTTTCTGCTGCACAGCAAAGTGAATCAGTTATATGTATACATATATCTGCTCTTTTAAATTTCTTTCCCATTTAGGTCACCACAGATCGTTGAGTAGAATGTCCTGTGCTAAACAGGAGGTTCTCATTAATTATCTATTTTATACACAGTAGTGTACATATGTCAGTCCCAATCTCCCAGTTCATCCCACCCCACCTCTCTCTCCTTGGTAACCATAAGTTTGTTTGCTACATCTGTGACTCTATTTCTGCTTTGCCAATATGTTTATCTGTACCATTTTCCTGGATTCCACATATAAGTGTTTTCTATTCTTCTTTTCCAGATAGAAAAAATTCAAGTGTTAAGTCTATGAGATAACAACTACAAAATACAGAGTTCATCACATGCAATTTTGAAATCCAAATACCTGTCATGATTACAGTGTGTCTAAATGTCACATCTTAGAACTACAACTTTGATCATTATGACCCAATTAATAAGAAACATGGATATATTGCTAATTATTACAGTTGTATAAAAATATGAACAACAGTCATACATGAGATATGACTGGCTACTAATTTTCATTTGGGTGAAATAATTCATATTTTGTTCAGTCACCTAGAAACTCTCACTGACCTCTTGTGTTTTCAGACTTTAGTGCCATAACATCTTGATGTACAGCATAACTAACAATCTGATATTTGGTGGCAAAGTGGCTAGTGGTGATTCAGTTACCATGCTGTACATTAATTTATTGAACACTTTTGTCAGGAAAAACACTTAGATTCTACTGCATTTTAATTTTAAAACTTTATTTATTTTTAATTGGAGGATAATTACTTTACAGTGTTGTGTGGGTTTGGATGAACCCAGAGCCTGTTGTGTTTTCCTGGTGGCTCAGATGGTGAAGAATCTCCCTGCAATGCAGGAGACCCATGTTCCATCCCTGGGTTGGGAAGATCCCCTGGAGAAGGGAATGGCAACCCACTCCAGTGTTCTTGCCTGGAGAATCCCACGGACAGAGCAGCCTGGAGGGCTACATCCGTGGGGTTCACAGAGAGCCAGACTCGGCTCAGTGACCAAGCATGTGTGAAGCACAGAGCCTGTTATACAGAGTGAAGTAAGTTGGAAAGAAAAATCAAGCATAGTTTACTAATACACAGATATGGAGTCTAGAAAAGTGGTGCTGATGAGCCTGTCTGCAGGGCAGGAATGGAGATGCAGATGTACAGAATGGACTTGTCTACTGCATTTTTAAATGACTTGAACGTCAGACTTTTCTGTTCCTTTTTTTGTTTAAAAAAGGAATGCACTATGAGAAATTGCTCAAGACATTTTTTTGTGAAAAGGTGTTGCAAAGCAATGTGTTTAATATCACAGTTTTTGTTTAAAAAGTACACATTTGTTTAGTCGATAAACTAGCAGAATATACATCAAAATGTAGCAGACACTGCTGTTAGTGTTGTTCATAGTTGTTTATAATGAACAAGTGTTAGCTTTATAACATATTTTAATTTTAATCGGAAGTGTAGACATAGTATTGTCCATATTTTAACAGTGACATAGGCATGGAAACCAGGTTACCAAAGAAATTTTTTTCTTCTTTTATATCCATCTTGCTAAAGTAATCCTTTAAAACATTTCATTTTGTGAGTTTGAGTTTGGGGAGTGGATTAGAATTTATGGCAATGCAAATGCGGCCAAAGCAAAAATATTTTTAAAATCTCTATGGGAATCATCCTTTCCAGCCATACAGTATTTTAGTAGATGTAGGGATTGGCAGAAATCCTCCCCCTAATTGAACAGGTGACAGCGTATAAGCAATTGCCATCTCAACATCTTAAATCCTTAGACTTCATGGCATTTAAAATTTTTAATTGAATTAATTTTTGTTTTTCCTTATGTGGAGGTGTTCTTGAGGTGGGATCATCCCTTTAGAAACTAGGTACAACCCATTTCTAGAGGGATGGCTGGCAATGAATTTGTCCTCACGGGTATAGTTGGCCGGCCCTGTCTCCGTCCCTGCCATTCCCTGGCCTCTGCCAGGCATGGGGCCAGGTGCTCTGACACCCATGGGGCAAGGATACTCCCTCCTCCCTCCATCCTCAACCCGCTTCCAACTGTAACCTTATTATCAGTCCATCCACCCCTTTCCGCCCCCACTCCCCGAAGGCCCACAGTCTGGACGGAAACAGTAGTCCCACGGGAAAGGTGGGCATCAGCAGTCATTTCTCAATATCTTAGGGCCATTGTGCTTAATTTTTTTTAAACAGTCTTTTCGAGGCCTGCACGGTACACTGTTCTATGATTTCTAAATCCAAACTGCCTGTGAAAACTTACCATCATCCAACCAATGCCAGAACCTTAGGACTGGTGAGAACCTTGCAGGGTGGGGTCCCCAAGACGAAACGGTCGCAGCCTAGGCTCGTGCCTTCTCTCGAGCCGAGGGGTGCGCGCAGACCCAGAGGAACCCAGGGCGTGCAGCGGGCGACCCCAAGTCCCACCGCCGGAGGGGAGAGAAGTCGCACCTGTGGGTCTAGGAGCCGCATCTTGGGGGAGTGCTCTGGTCTTGGGGTGCGGGACTAAGAGTTTTAGGGGTGCCCTGGAGTTGGGGGTCACATAGCTCTAGAGGGCGCTGTGGTTAGGGGATAGGAGTCAGAGGAGCCTTGGTGTTCCCAAGCAGCAGTTCGGGGGCCCTCTGCTCTCTCCAGGCTGGGGGTTGGGGTGGGACTGGGGGCCCTCTGCTCTCTCTGGGCTAGGTTGCGGGGCTGGCCGATCTAAACCCAGAGCACCCTTGGGTCCCCCGCACACTCACCTTCTTGGCATTTTTGCCCCCAGCCGGTGCCATCTTCCTGGTGTCCCGCACCGCACCTAACATGGATGAGGATGGACGAGGAGAGAGCTTCCCCCTGCGAAACCTGGAGCCGTGGCCGGGTTCTTTATACCCGTTGCTCTGGGTGTGGGTTTCCCCAGCCTCTGAGCGGTCCAACAAAGCCCTGGGGGCGGGGGACACGCCCACCAGCCCTTTATCCTTGCCCGCTGCTGCTTGGGAACTTGTATTAGGAGTTGGTGATCGAAATTTTCTCCCAAATGGGGGAAATTATCCAGAAGTAAAATAAGAAAAATATAAATAAACAATGAGGTTGCCACTCGCTCAGGTTTCAGACCTATCTAAGCCTGGCCCTTTTTTTCCCCCTCACAGGTCCTCAAACTCGATTGATTTCTCCCTTGCCTGGGATCATGCCCCATTAGTCATGTACTTTCAGTCGCTAGGCCAGACCCCCAAGAATTCCATCCAATGCCCAAATATTTCTCAAAGGCCAAAGATACAAGATTATTGAATGAGGATTATTGAATGACTGTAAAATGTGACCTCCAGTGTGATACACACCCAGTAGTTATGTATCTGAACAAAATATGACATTTTCTGATACTAACTCTGCATTTGTGTGTGTGTGTGTGTGTTCAGAATGAACGTTGCCCTTATGTCCAAACATGCCTTACAGTTTCTTTGCAATATTTGACAAGAGCAAACACTTAATGTTTATATATGATAGTGGAAATGTACTTTATAGACTTAAAAACTCAGTGTGAAAACTGTGTTTAAAAATTAAAAGCATTAGAGAAACTGGAGGAAAACAGAAATGTTAACAGTAGCTACTGTTGATGGTAGAGTTAGATCTTGCTTTTATTTCATTGATTATGCTTTGCTGTATTTGCCAAAATTTCTTTACAATGGGAACATACTTTAAAATAATGAAAATATTACTTTAAAAAGTGTATAACATGACAATAAATAGCATTAATAACAACTAAAAAGTCTGAAATAGAGTTCAGAAACTTTTACCTAAATACATAAAAGGTTTGTATGTGGAACAGCACCTCTATTTGAACAAATGGAAAGAGGGAAATTACTGTAGTAAATGATGATTTAATACAAATAAAATGATGTACACAAGATAAAACTGGAAAAAGAAGTCCTTTTGCTTCAGGTAACTGTCAAGTTTAGAATGGAAAAAAATGAATGCATATATTGTAATGCAAATGATCTGTTATTTCACTTGTCCAGCAAGAGTGAGGCATGAGATATTGTAGGCATTCTTCATAGTGCCTAGATTTTCAATCATGACAGGGTTAGACTATGTAAGTAGGTAATAGTTCAGTATTTTAATGCATTAACTACTCATAGTCTTAACCAGGGGATTTTAGATTGAGCCTCGCTAGGGTAGCTCAGACTGTAAAGAATCCGCTTGCAATGCAGGAGACCTGGGTTCGATCCCTAGGTTGGGAAGATCCCCTGGAGAAGAGAATGACTGTCCACTCCAGTACTCTTCCTGGAGAATTCCATGGACAGGAGCCTGGCAGAACATAGTCCATGGGGTCACAAAGAGTCAGACACTCAGTACTGAGCAACTAACACTTTCACACAGGACTTCAGAGGAGGCCCTAGTGGTATTGACTCCACCTGCCAATGCAGGAGACAAAAGAAATGCAAGTTCCATGCTTAGGTCGGAAAGATCCCCTGGAGAAGGAAATGACAACCCACTGCAGTATTCTCGCCTGGGAAATCCTATGGATAGAGAAGCCTGGTGGTCTATAGTCCATGGGGTCACAAGGAGTCAGACCGGACTGAAGCAACTTGACACAGGGCTTAACAAAGAAGTTGTGGTGGCGGGTACCAGGCGCTAGGGGGCGGTATCAGTGCTCGACAGTTAAAAACTGAAAACAGCCATTCTCAATTTCAGTTTGTCCACCTTCAACAAAATTTAGGAGAGATTTTAAACTAGCAGCGATTAATTTAAAAATGAATTGCAAATTTTCAGTAGATAATACAGACACCTGGCAAAAATTTAAAAGTCTTTCCCCAGTTGCTGTTCCTAGGTCAAGGCGTCCCTAGAGATAACCACTGTTATCTATTAACTATTTTTCCAGAATCCTATGTGTATCTAAGTGTACACATATATCCACAAATATTTGTATTTAAATGAGGGGAATTTATTTAGACAACTGTCCACTTTTACTTTTTCTAAAATGACTAATAAGCAGCTGTTGAAATGATTTTGTTTTTCTTCAGCTTCTCAGTTTGTTCTACCTCACCACCACCCCCCACTCCTCACCCCACCCCCG
>SJYA01001520.1:0-21946 GCA_006410615.1 Neotragus moschatus
TTGGATGGCATCACTGACTCAATGGACATGAGTTTGGGTAAATTCCAGGAGTTGGTGATGGACAGGAAGACCTAGTGTGCTGTGTGCGGTTCATGGGGTCACAAAGAGTCGGACACAACTAAGCGACTGAACCAAACCATCTGTTATACATGAAAACTGTCAAGAGTAAATCCTAAGAGCTCTCATCACAAGGGAAAATCTTTAAAGCTTTTTATTTTGTACCTATATAAGATGATGGATTTTTGCTATACTTATTAAATCATTTCATGATATATGTAAGTGTGCTGTACCATGCTTACATATATGCATATATTTGTATATGTAAGTGTACAAACCATTATGCTATACACCTTAAACTTACTTAAAGCTGTATGACATTTGTATCTCAATGAAACCGAAAGGGAAGGAAAAAACAGCAAATTTTGAGCAAGCATGGAAAAGAAAAGAAAAAGAAAAATCAGGTGTTTTCATTGAATCTCAGCTGCTATTACATTAAGAGAAATTCTTGCCATTACAAGTAAGAAATCTGGCCAAACTATATTTTAACATATATTATCTCCATTTATTATACTTCATAAAATCATCTCATTTAAATTTCTTATTTTACAAAGAATATGAAACTGGAACCAAGTCCTGAAAGAGCACTTGTGTCTTCGATTGACAGAGCAGCCCAGAGGTTAAGGATGCCATGCACAAAACTGAGACAAAGGAATGTCTATGAAGGGCTGAAGAAGCCGAGCAGCACACCGCGAGTGGAGTAGAAAGTCCAGCTCCAGCAGCGCTGTGAAAGGCCACCCCAGCCCCACGACCACAACCACCACCATCTCATTTCCCAGCATGAGCTTCACTTTCAAAAAGCTTCAGAGTTCTGGGTTTGTTTAGTTTTGTTTTATAGATTAATATAATAACTATACAAAAAGTGGACTGAAGGAAGTGGAGTATGAGTTATTTCTAAAAACGATTTCTGGGTTAGCTGAGGTTGGAAATGGAAAAGAAGAGAGACTGATGGAGCAGACACTAAGACAGTTTCTAAGAAAGTGACTAAAAAAGTCATGGAAGCACTGACAAGCACTGACGTGTTAAATCCAATCACATGAGAAATACTCAGAATCATTCATTCACAACTGGTACTTAATAAATTTTCTTTTTAAAACACTGCTTGAGATAAATTTTGCGTACTATACAATTCAGCCTTGTAAAGTATACCATTCAATGGTTTTTAGTATATTCAGTGTTGTGAATATATGTGTGTATACATACAATCTAATTTTAGAACATTTTCGTCACCTCCAAAAAGGAAATTCTATAACCGTCTGGGGGTCAGGGAAGCCTGGCGTGCTGCAGTCCAATGGGGTTGCGAGGAGCCAGACACAACTTGGCGACTGAACAATACCTGTTTGCAGTCACCCTCCAGCCCACCCCTAGACATTTCACATAAACGGAATCATGCAATATGTGGTACTAACAAATGTTTCTTTGAATATGAATAGGAACTTCTGGAAGTTCTGCTAGTTCTGAACAGAGGATGAGTTTATGGTGCATTACTGTGAGACAATGACACCAATCAACCAGAGCAGGGCAACAGTCACCTGAAGATGCCACTAAACGGCTGGGTAAAGTACTCTTTCAACCGCAAGACCCCAGTCCATGCGGGTGGGGAAGAGACCGAAACAACACAGAAGGCTGAAATCCCCAAGGGAAAAAGACTGCACAGCAAAAGCACAGAGAGCAGAGAACAGACTGCACTGAAGACGACTTTTACTAATGAGCGGAACAAAGACAAGGAGGAGGAAGACTAGTCTCAGAGGCAGGAGAATTAGGACGTGATTAAGACGGCTGAGGAAGAGGGGCCACCTGCAACACAGAAGGCTTCCGAGTCCAAGGAGGAGGAAAATGGAATTAGTAACTTCAGAAAGCAGAGTTTCAATAGTTACGCTTATGTATGTCTAAAGGGAAGTAAAAGCTTAAATGTAAGAAAATATGGACAGGAAGAATATAGCCTAAGTTTCACAGTTTTGAGAAGGATTAAAGGCAAACATAAAGCCAAATATTTCAAGAATGCAGTTTTCCTAAATAAACGTAGTTATTTCTATGCAATCCTTGTATACATCCTAGGTTACTAGAGAGTAAATTAAAGGAAAAAATGTTATTTTAATGTGAGACACACCAAAAAGTATCATCTTAAAACATAGGTGTTATTCACAAGGTTTCTCTAGGTTTCTCTACCATGTTGGAACACGTGGAATCTAGGAAAATGGTACAGATGAACCGATTTCCAGGGTGGGAATAGAGACACAGACATAGAAAAGGGACATGTGGACACAGTGGGGGAAGGGGAGTGCGTGACAAACTGGGAAATTGGGACTGACATATATACACTACCACGTATAAAACACATAGCTAGTGGGAAGCTGGTGTATGGCACAGGGAGCTCAGCTTGGTGCTCTGTGCTGACCTAGAAGGTAGGAGGAAGGCCCAAGCGTGAGGGGATATATGTATACATAGAGCTGATTCACTTCCCTGTACACCGGAAGCTAACACAACACTGCAAAGAAATTATGCACCAATAAAAAGTAAAATATATATTAATATATTATCTAATGTATTAGATAATATAATAATATAGCAAGGAGATCCAACCAGTCCATCCTAAAGGAAATCAGTCCTGAATATTCTTTGGAAGGACTAATGCTAAAGCTGAAACTCCAATACTTCAGCCACCTGATACAAAGAACTGACTCACTGGTAAAGACCCTGATGCTGGGAAAGATTGAAGGCAGGAGGAGCAGGGGATGACAGAGGATGAGATGGTTGGATGGCATCACCTAACTCGATGGACATGAGATTGAGTAAACTCCAGGAGTTGGTGACAGACAGGGAAGCCTGGCGAGCTGCAGTCCATGGGGTCAAAAAGAGTCGGACACTACTGAGCAACTGAACTGAACTTAATCACTTATCTAAAACACAGTAAAACTTCGTATAAAATAAAAACATTTATTTTTTTCCCCTACCCTATGTAATCATTTTTTAAGGCAATGAAAACAGCCATGGGAATTCTACAGAAGGAAACAGTCATCCTTCAGTACTTGTGGGGTATTGGTTCCACGATATCCCTTACCCTCACACAAAAGGGTACCAAAAACCTGCGGATGCTCTGAAGTCCCCTGTACGAAGTGGGGCAGCATTTGCATATGACCTATGCGCAGCCTCCCTGTATGTATACTTGAAACCACCTCTAGATTACTTATATACTCTAACACAACGTAGAGAGTCATTAAACCTATTAGGTAGTATCTAAAGAGTTGCCAATGTGGAGCACATTCAAGTTTTGCTTTTTGGAACTTCCTGGAATTTTTTCCTCTAATATTTTCAATTTATAGTTACTCAAATTAGAGGATATGGAACCTGTGGATATAAAGGGCCAACTGTATAGCTAATTGGGATTTTTACTAAAACCAAAATTCAGTCTGTATTACAGCCTGAATCTGCTACCAGCTCACTTAATACTCTTCAGTTCAGTTCAGCTCAGTTGCTCAGTCGTGTCCAACTCTTTGCGACCCCATGAATCGCTGCACGCCAGGCCTCCCTGTCCATCACCAACTCCCAGAGTTCACTCAAACTCATGTCCATTGAGTCGGTGATGCCATCCAGCCATCTCATCCTCTGTCGTCCCCTTCTCCTCCTGTCCCCAATCCCTCCCAGCATCAGAGTCTTTTCCAATGAGTCAACTCTTCGCATGAGGTGGCCAAAGTACTGGAGCTTCAGCTTTAGCATCATTCCTTCCAAAGCTCTAAGGTAAAATAATTTAGCATTTTCAAATTTTAAATACAAATAAAATGTATGCACTACACACAGAATGGTTACTTCTATTTATTAACTGAGCTACTATGCCTTGTTCAAAAAAAGAAATCAGAATATATAGAAAGATAAGTTTTTTAAATGAGGTTGATTCTTCAATCAATAAAAGGAGGTTTCAGTTAATAAAATTTTAAAACACTCCTTTTTTACAGGAAGTTTAAAATGTGATGCAATTTTCTAAAATTTATCTATGCGTAACTTTTTTTTTTTTTGGCCTCACCATTCAGCATACAGGATCTTCCTCAACCAGGGATTGAATCCATACCCCCTGCACTAGGAGCACAGTCTTAACCACTGGACCACCAGAGAAGCCCATTCTATACATAACTTTTAATTGTGAAAAGTAATCTTTAGAGAGCAAACTTGCATAAGAACAACAATAAAATACTCCCGGAGTTAGAGGTTACACTAAATTAACAAGATGGGAAAATGAGAACTGAATATCAGGTTCACTAAAAAAATTTACAGACATAATAAAACTTCACTTACCTTTTTAAACATAACTAGTGAGATGACGGCTGATGCTGTGAAAAGTGCTGCTATAATTATCATCATGATTCCAACAGGAATACTTTTGTTGAGACCAGTAAGGGATGAAATCCAACCACTATAAAATTTTTAAAAAGTACAATTAGGCAAATAAGTTAACACACAATTTTAAAAACAATCACATAATAACTAACACGTATTCAGCACTGATGAGCCAGGCAACATTTTAGTTGTCTGTATGCATTAACTCATTTAATTCTCACAACAACCCCCTATGATATGTGTTATATTTAATCCCTATTTCACAGATGAGAAACTGAGTCACCAAGATTATTCAGTGACTTGCCCAAGGCCACACAGCTAATAAAAACAGCGTAGTCTGAATTCAAACCTAAGCACCAAAATCCAGAGCCTTAAATATGAACACAAGATTTTACATTTTTTAAAACTATGAGTTTTTTTAAGTTTATTTTAAATTCTGTTTGATTATGTAAGAAAATATTTGAGAACTACATATTCAACAAAGAGCTAGTATTCAAAATATATAAAGTGAAGTTGTATCTGACTCTTTCCAACCACATGGGCTGTAGCCCACCAAGCTCCTCCATCCATGGGATTTTCCAGGCAAGAATACTGGAGTGGATTGCCATTCCCTTCTCCAGGGGATCTTCAAGAACCTTCAAATCTCAACCTTAAAAGTAAATCTTTAAAATTAAAAAAATTTCAATTAGAAAGTCGACAAAGACATGAAGAGACAGTTCACCAAGAGGATATAAAGACGGCAAACAAGCACAAAAAAGATAAAACATAAGACATGAGAGAAATAAATATTAAAACCGCAGTGTGACACCACTACACAGCTATCAGAACGGCTTGGGAAAAAAAAAGAGTGACACCACCAGAGTCTGGTGAAGATGTGGCGCTGAAGCACTCATATGTTGCTGCTGGAACTGTAAAATGGTGCAGCTATTCTGGTGAACACTGTCTGGAAAATATTTTTTTAAAAACACTAAACACAGAACTCCCTGGCAGTCCAGTGGTTAGGAATCTGCACTCTCATTGGTTCAATCCCTTGTTAGGGAACAGCCCCAGGGGGGTAAAAATCATTTTTAAATAAATAAATAAAAGTAAAAAACATGCAACTTCTATATGAACCAGCAATTTCACTTTTCTTCTTGGGTACTTATCACAGAGAAATGAAAATTTATGTTCACACAAAAACTTGTTCATGAATGTTTATAGCAGAAGTCCTTCAATTGGTGAATGGTTAAACAAACTGTGGTCTAACCATACCATATGCTGTTCAGCAATGAAAAGGGATAACTACTCACAGACACAACAACCTGGATGAATCTCCAGAGTATTATGCTTAGTGAAAAAAGCTAAAGGCTACATACTGTATGACTCCATCCGTATAACACACTCGAGGGGACGAGCAGACCAGTGACTGCTAGGGTTAAGGAGGGAAGTGAGCGTGGCAATACACAGCAGAATATAGGGTCTTTTGGTGATGAAAATATCCTCTGTCTTTACTGTATCAATGTCAAGATCTTGATTTTGATACTATCCCATAGTTTTACAATATGTTACCACTGGGGAAAACTGAATAAAGGATACTTGGGGATCTCTCATTATTTCTTACGGAGTCTGTGACTCAACAATTATCTCAGAATAAACAGCTTAATTTTTTAAAGTCTGCTGAATTACATGAGATCTATCTTATAACAGGTCACCTTGTATGCAACCTCAGTAGCAGATTCCTGTGCTATTTAGTCACCTCACTTGCTTCTGTGCTCAGTTTTAACACTTTTTCCTAAGTCTGTACTAAAAAGCAAAAGAAATTATTTTGGCTTCATTATAAATAAAAAAGCACTGTTAACATAGACAGTGTATTTTTTTAATTAAACATTTAAAACATCTCCTTTCTGTCAAACGCTAAAGACTAAAATTTTTTAAATGACAATGAACACTACTTTTTCTGATTTAAAATACCCTAATAAATTATATGCATGTATATGTGCTCATTAGATATGCAAAGCTATCGACAGTTGTCTGACTTTCAGTGTCTACTCTAATTCATTAGTCACATACTATATTCAGGTCTTCAAATACACTCTAGTTACAGGATCAGTTTAGTTTACATACACAGTGCAGCAAAGTTGCTTTGTATATGCTTTTAGTTTACAAAAGTTCAACTGTATGCAACAGTTATAAGAGAGAGGGGGATGATCTTATAAATACGTATTCTTCTATGTACCATTTCACTCAAAGAACGTTTGCTCCAGAGTATCTGAAGAGAGACAAAATGGATTACCTTCTAAGTGGGGTCTAAACAGTCTCAGTTCCTGGGGGTCCCCCACTGAGTGAGCATTTCGCCATACTAAGAATGATCCTATTGTTTAAAGATAGATCCTTAGCATGCATGCAGAGACTCTACTTTTCAGACATGTGCATGTGTGTTTGCAGCTATGTGTCTAGGAAAATGCATGTTTACATACCTAAAATAGCACCTTACACATAACAAGTACTCTTTTCTTAAATTCCTTCAAAGGTTAGTCCTTAGGAAATTTTTTAATTGCCTTTTTTTTTAATATTTGTTTACTTTCGCTAATCCGGTTTTTCTATGTCAAATGTTTTAGGAATTCAAAAATTATATTAAGATATTAGAAGACGAGATTATAACTAGAGTAATTAAAGTAAATGACTCACCAGTTACCCCAATTATGAAATCCTGCAGCCTGGAGTACATGTACAGCAAACTGACAAATATAGACGAAAAAGAATACAAAGAATCTGAATGAACTGTCACTCCTGTTTAAAGAGGGGGAGTAGGGAGAAAAACAAAGGGAAAATGTCACCATTTTTCTCAATATTTTTACATTCACATGTAGACTGATATAAAAAATTTTAAAACATTTAAAAAAATATCAGTGGCAACTACCTGAACTGTCTACCCAAAGGCTAGACAATGTTATTTTTCTCACCAATTTCCAACTGCACCACAAAACATCTTGGCACAAGAAAAATTATTTTGTTTTCCTTTTTTATTAAATAGCTTCACTGAATTATAATCAACATATAATAAACTGCAAATACTTAAAATATACACTTCTGTAACGTTTGACTTAAGTATATAACCATGAACATCTTCTAATCCAAATAATGAACATAGTCCAAAATTTTGTGTACCTGGTTAATTCCTCCCTCCCCACCCACTGCTTTCTGTCACAATAGTTACATATTTTAAAAGTTTTATTTAAATGGGATCATATAGTATATACTTTTTCCTTGTCTGCCTGCTTTCATTCAGCACAGGTATTTTCCAATTCACTCATGTTGTTGCCATGTAGCTGAATCCAGTCCTCTTCGCTGCAGAGTAGTATCCCACTGCACAGTATGCTAGTTAACCTATTCATTCATCTGTTGATGGACAGTTAGATTGTTTATGGTTTCTCCTTCTACAAATAAAGCTGCCATGGACATTCATGTATATGTCCACATATGAACATTTTTTTTTCCTAGAAATAATTACCTAGAAATAGAATGGCTAGAACCCATGTTAGAGATAAGTTTAACTTTTTAAGAAACTGTAAAATTGTTTTCCAAAGTTGTTGTTCTACTTCATATTCTCAATGGCAGTATATGATAATTCCAGTACCTCCACATTAAGACTTGACACAATCAATTCCTTAAATTTCAGCCATTCTACGAGTTGTACAGTGGTAACTCAATTTAAATTTGCATTTCCCTAATAACTAATGTTGAGCACATTTTCATCCACATTTTTGTCATCATATATCTCCTGTGGCGAACTATCAAAATATTTTTCCAAGGTTTTAATTTCCTTTTTCCCCTTACTGTTGAGTTTTGTGAGTTTGAGTATACAGGTCTTTTTATCAGGTAAATGCTTTGCAGAATTTTCTCCCAGATTGTGGCTTTTTTGAAATTCTCTTAAGAATGCCTTTTAAAGAACAAAGTTTTATCTTTTTATGGACTCAAATTTATCAATTTTCCCTTTCATGAACCTTGATTTTATTGTTTTATCTAAGAAATCTGTGCCAAAGATACAAAGATTTTTTTCTTGTTTTCTCAAGAAGTTTTATATTTGTTGGTTTAACATTTAAGTTTATGTCCCCTTTTTTTGCTAAGTTTTAAGATACAGTATGAGGGATGGATTAAAGTTCTTTTATTGCACATATAAATGCAATTACTTCAGCATCATTTCTTAAAAAGACTATTCTTTCTGCACTACATTACCTTTGTACCTTTCTTTAAAAATCACTTATCTATACATGGGTGGGTTTATTTCTGGACACTCTGTCTCACTGCTCTATTTGCCAACCTTTATGTCAGTATCACACTATTATGATTGCTTAAGTTTTCTTGAATGTCTTCAAATTAGGTATGTTAATCTTCCAGCTTTGCTTTTTCAAAGTCTTTTTTCAAAGTTGTTTGGCTACTCTAGGCTATTTCTATATATCTTTTAGAATCACCTGAGTCATTTCTATAAAACAACCTAAAGGGATAGATCCATTTGGAGAGAATTCACATCATATAATAATGTTGAGCCTTCCAATCCATTAACAAGGTATATCTCTCCATTTATATTTTCTACATGGATGATTATGTAATCTGTGAATAAAGTCAGTTTTACTCCTTACTTTCTACCGTGAGGCTTCTTACTTGGTTTTCTGACCTGTTTATACTGGTGAGAACCTCTACTACAAAGTTTAAAATAAGTAGTGAGAATAAACATCTTTATTTTGTTCTTGATCTTAAACAGAAAGCTTTTAGTCCTTCACCATTAAGTATGATGTTAAATGTTACAGTTTTTCATAGATGCCCTTTATCAAGTTGAGAAAGTTACCTTTTATTCCAACTTTGAGCGTTTTTATCATGAAGGTGAAGGTTTTTGGATTTTGTCAAATGTTTCTTTTGTATGAATTAAGATGATCATATGGTGAATTACGATAACTAATTTTCTAATCTTAAAGACACTTACTCCTTGGAAGAAAAGTTATGACCAACCTAGATAGCATATTCAAAAGCAGAGACGTTACTTTGCTGACTAAGGTCTGTCTAGTCAAGGCTATGGTTTTACCAGTGGTCATGTATGGATGTGAGAGTTGTACTATAAAGAAAGCTGAGTGCTGAAGAATTGATGCTTTTGAACTGTGGTGTTGGAGAAGACTCTTGAGAGTCCCTTGGGACTGCAAGGAGATCTAACCAGTCCATTCTAAAGGAGATCGGCCCTGGGAGTTCTTTGGAAGGAATGATGCTGAAGCTGAAACTCCAGTCCTTTGGCCACCTCATGGGAAGAGTTGACTCACTGGAAAAGACTCTGATGCTGGGAAGGATTGGGGACAGGAGGAGAAGGGGACGACAGAGGATAAGATGGCTGGATGGCGTCACTGACTTGATGGACGTGAGTCTGAGTGAACTCCGGAGTTGGTGATGGACAGGGAGGCCTGGTGTGCTGCGATTCAAGGGGTTGCAAAGGGTCGGACATGACTGAGTGACTGAACTGACTGAAACCGATCTTGAATTCCTAGAATAAGCTACACTCACTCGATCATGACACAGTATCTTTAAACACACACAACATCTTTAAACAGAGAATTTGATTCTTTGGCAAAATTTTCAACTGTCCAAAGTTTACTCCATTTCTGCTCATCCCAGTGACTATTCCAACCCAAAACACATTTTTGGAAGTCTTCATTAGGGAAGATTTGTCCCTTCTGCTTCATTTATTTAGCAATCATTTATTTATATTAATATGAGCATGGCTCATACATATATATGTTCTTTTTTCTTATTAATGTTTTTGTTACCTGTGTACCAAGAAACCAGAGTATCACAGTGGTTAAAATGATATATGTAACATACTTCCCTGGTGGCTCAGATGATAAAGCATCTGCCTACAATGCAGAAGACCTGGGTTCAATCCCTGGGTCGAGAAGATCCCCCTGGAGAAGGAAATGGCAACCCACTCCAGTACTTTTGCCTGGAGAATCCCATGGATGGAGGAGCCTGGTGGGCTATAGTCCATGGGGTCGCAAAGAGTCGGACACAACTGAGCGATTTAACTACTATGTAACATATACTTTGAAGAGAGTTTCATAAATAGAATAATGTCTAAAGGCATCACAACAGCTATTTCAGTTACCTAACAGGGATCTTTTTAGTTAGTTCCAAACTCACAGATAAATTCTAGAAGCTGAATCTACCTAATAAAACCTCTAAGAAATTTTTTACAAGGTACAGAATATGTGTAAGCCTCTTCAATAGGTGGTGCTGGGAAAACTGAAAAAGCTACATGTGAAAGAATGAAACGAGAGTACTTCCTAACATCATACACAAAAATAAACTCAAAATGGATTAAAGACTTAAACGTAAGGCCAGAAACTATAAAGCTCTCTTAGAGGAAAATAAAGGAAGTACACTCTTCAGCATGCATCACAACAAGATCCTCTTTGAAATAAAAATAAACAAATGGGACTTAATTAAGCTTAAAAGTTTCACAGCAAAGCAAACTATAAACAAGATTAAGATTCCTTCTCAGAGTAGAAGAAATAATACCAAACGAAGCAACCAACAAAGGATTAATCTCCAGAATATATAAGCAGCTCATATAGATCACATCAGGAAAACAAACAGCCCAATCAAAAAATGGGCAGAAGACCTAAACAGACATTTCTCCAAAGAAGACACACAGATGGCTAATAAGCACATGAAAAGATGTTCAACATCGTCCAGTGTTAGAGAAATGCAAATCAAAACTACACTAAAGTATCACCTCACACCAGTCAGAAAGGCCATCATCAAAAAATCTACAAACAATAAATGCTGGAGAGGGTGTGGAGAAAAGGGAACCCTCTTGCACCACTGGTGGGAACGTAAATCGATACAGCCACTATGGAAGACGGTATGGAGATTTCTTAAAAAAAACAGGAATAAAACTACCATATGATGCAACAATCCTACTACTGGGCATATACCCGGAGGAAACCATTAACTGAAAAAGATATATGTATCCCAATGTAAAATGCAGCACTATTTACAACAGCAAAGACACAGAAGCAACCTGATGTCCACTGACGAATGGATATAGAAGCTGTGGTATACTTATACAATGGAATATTATTCAGCCATTAAAGGAATGCATTTGATTCCATTCTAATGAGGTGGATGAACCTGATGCCTATCATACAGAGTGAAGTCAGAAAAAGAAGTATCATATTTTAATGTGTAATCCAGAAAGATGGCACTGATGAGCCTATTTGCAGGGCAGCAATGAGACACAGACGTAGAGAAAAGACTTGCGGACACAGGAGGGGGAAGGAGAGGGTGGGACGAATGGAGAGAGTAACACAGAAGCATATGCACTACCATACACAAAACAGATAGCCAGGGAGAATTTGCTGTTATGCCGCAGGAGTTCAGACCTGGTACTCTGTGACACCTTGTGGGGGGGGGGGGAGCGCTGGGGGGAGGGAAGGAGGGGCGGGGGGGGGGGGGGAGAGGGGTGCNGCACTACCATACACAAAACAGATAGCCAGGGAGAATTTGCTGTTATGCCGCAGGAGTTCAGACCTGGTACTCTGTGACACCTTGTGGGGGGGGGGGGAGCGCTGGGAGGAGGGAAGGAGGGTCAGGAGGGAGGGGACATATGTATACCCGTGGCTGATTCATCTTGATGTGTGGCAGAAACCAACACAATACTGTAAAGCAATTATCCTTCGATTAAAAATAAATTTTAAAAAATACAAACATTAAGCTGTCCTAATAAAAGGCAAGCATTTCTACAATATTGCTCTCAAATAGGAATGAAGGACTGTAGAGACTGGTTCACCTTCCTCCTTTACATGTAAGCTGTTGCTGCTGTTTAGTCACTAAGTCCTGTCCAACTCTCTTTGCGACCCGATGAACTGTAGCCCGCCAGGCTTCTCTGTTTATGGGATTTCCCAGACAAGAATAGTCGGGTGGGTTGCATTTCCTCCTCCAGGGGATACTACCAACCAAGGGACTGACCCTGCGTCTCCTGCACTGGCAGGTGGATTCTTCACCGCTGAGCTACCAAGGAAGCTCCCATATGTAGAGTTAGTTCATATAAAAGCACAGCTATGAAATGAATTTTACTATCTTCTTGTCCAGAAAGAAACAAATTGGTTGATCAAATGAGGCAGACAAATTCTATAGAGAAATATGTTTAGCCTCCTTAAACAGTAAAAGTAGAAAGATGCACAGCTGGTATACTAAACTGATGAAGCAGAAACCTCAGAGTCTGTCGTTCTTTCTACTTTTACTATTTAAGGAAGCTAAACATTTTTTAATAGACTTTGTTTACTTCATTTGATCAACCCATCTTTCTGCTTCTGGACAGTAAGACAGTAAAATTAATCTCATGTACATTTACCACACTAATATAAATGATTATTTTTAAAACACTTCAAATTTCTCTAAGCTATAAATTCCACATGGCAGCACTTACTGAACTATCTGGACTTTAACTTCCAAGAGTGCACATATCTTCCTCTATGTAATCTATCCAAATTTTTACAAAGGTAAAATCAGTCTAATTCCAATTTTCAAACAGTTGTTCTGTTTTTAACTATACAAAGAGTTACTTAAAATATACTTCCTCACTTCAAAACAATATAGAAAAGTGAATCTGACTTCCCCGAGAAAACAATTCTACAATACCAGTTGCAATTCCCTGCCAAAAGCCTAAAATTTATTAAAGATTTGTATGCAAAATAACTGAGGTAGTTTTTGACAACCAACCTGTTATTTTCCATTAGATCCAAAGATTCCTTCCTTCCACCCATATATTTTTTTCCCTTCATTCCATTTCTAACCAATTTAATATTCTGTTGCACGACACTTTTTTCTCCAAATTCCCTAATCTTCCCCATTTCCTTCCTTTTCATTTTCGGTTTCCATGTTTTCATTTCTAATTCCATTTGGCCAGAGTCTGGGGGACTGAGAGGGGTAGCGGTGGGGGAGGGCGGTGATACACATTCTGGATAATCAAAGATATTTTTTGTTAAAAAGGAAAATAAGAAGTGAAACAACTGAACGTGGCCCTCTAATTTCTCTAATACATCGTCTGCACAATACACGCCTTTTTCATAGTAATGCTGCTCCATGTGCAGGAGAGCTGAAAAAGCTCTGTCATTCATAAACAAGTTTACTCAAAAGTAAGCTGATCAACAACTGAATGCATGGACTCATCTAAGGCTGGCCTCTAAATCAGCATTTCCCAATGTTTATTTTCTGAAGCAATAAAAGATACTTCATATACAGACACAAATAATGGTTTCACGGTTACACCACCAAGCACACTAAGCTCTTAAAGAAATCTAAGAAATTCTGAAATGAAGAAACTTATTTAGTTTTATTATCCCACTTAACTTCCCAAACTTAAGCTAATGAGCATTTTTTCTACAACACCTAGTAATAGCCCACAAAACACACATTTAGGAAATGTTTATCCTAACCATTCATTAAAATATATCATGCAAAATAGTATACCTAATCTTACAGTCTAAATGGTTTTAAAATGTCACTGCCTTTTGAAAAACCAAAAATTAATTTACACAGAAAATAATTACCACGTTGCTAGGTGAAGTGACTCATTTAAAATATTACCTTAGCTAGGTTACCCAGATCCCTTTAAAAAATTAGGATTAATCATCACTTTTGACTTTTTTTGGAAGGCGAAAATAAGAGTAAAATATTCTTATGGAAAAGAATCTTTTACAAATATTAAGACTTAAGTTTGTTCTCATTTTCCCCTCATTCATTTTCATGTTTGGTCTTTTTTCTCAAGTGGGAGAAAAGAATAGGATATTGTTAGTTACAAGGTCGAATGAATATACAGCAAGTTAGAGATGGACTTAATACACAGATATGTTATATACGGACTTTTCTGAAGGTATACTGTACAATAATACAAAGCTTAAAACAGGAACATATGTCACTTTCACCTTTAAGGTGTACTACAAATTATTTACTTCACAGGTTTAAGAGCATATGTTAAAGTACACACATTTTACCTGAAAGCTCCGTACAGTGGTCTGTACCAACAGACAAATGAACAAGGAGTAAAAAGTAAGAACCACAGGATACTCAATCCAAAATCAACCCCTCTTGGAGGATCAACACAAAACCAAGCCAAGCATCCGAAGATATTTAGAAACAGTGTTACAGCATGGACTGTGGAATTAAAAAACAAAAAAGAAATGTTTACGGTTCAATGTATGTATTCATTTAACAGAAACTATAATTGAAAAAATACTTCCTAAAAGCACATATAGTCTACCACATTTCCATTTAGTATTTTTCAAAACATTGCTGTTTTTTACACATTTGATTTGAAAACAGAGTATTCACAGAAAAAGGAGTTCTAATACATGCACTGTTTGGCAAAAATTCTTTTGGCCCTTTCCTAATGGGCAATTACACAGCTAAACCAGAGCAGCACGACCTTAAGGGCTTCTTCCCTAAGAAGGAAACATGTGATGTATCTCTTGACCCAAGCAGGAAAGTAGTGGCTGCCAGGAAAAGAACCGGGACTTGAGAAGAAAAAGATCCTACACTTAGAACTGTAATTTTTATAGCCCAGGGCTACAGGCTCCTCCCAGCATGAATTACACAGAGAATACTAGAGAAGTGCCCTGTGCAATCTCATTGTAACATTTTTAAGCAATAAAATTAATTAGAATGACTGGACTGAAACTACTAATACAGTAGAAACTTCCAACGACTATACTGTCAATCTATAAGGATTATTAACTCATTTTCATAGAGTTGCCCATTTTTTAAAGTCCTGGCATTAAAAAAGGTGTTTTGGTAGGGGATTACAGTTATTTAAAAAAAGTAAAGTGTATAATGATGCACTTTACCTACTTTGGCAGATCATTCTTTTTGTTAATACAAATAGACCTTGGCAAACTCTTCCTATAATCTTAATAATTACTTTGTCTGACAGAAGAAAACCCAAAAATCTGAGTAACATCTAAGAACACTATTATCCTAAAGAACACTGACCCATTATAACTAGTAACTTTTTTAAAGGATTTTAAAAAAAATTTATTCACAGGCTGAATTTGTTATAAGAAACAAATCATTTCAAAAGTTAAAGTACTGTTTAACGTAAATTATCAGTACAGTAAAAATATGTTAACTATTACCTTAATTAAAAACAACAATGGTAAACCTACTGAGTATAAATTTTAAAAATATATTTTCAATATACATTAAAAAACCTTTAAAATTTCTTTACATTATTAATCAAAAAATTGACAGTTAATGAAGTAAGATATACACAAATTCCAGGGTGCCTCTAACTTTGCCTTTATCTAACAACCAGATAAACACACAATGCTAGGGAAGGAGAGCGAGCCCCAGAAGAAGAATGGAAATACGCGGGTTTGAGTGACATATACTGAGCTAATAAGCAACCTCAGTGCATTTCAGGTTTTCAAGTAAAGAAGGGCACAAGCCCTTCCAGCTTTAAAATTCCATCCCATTCTACCACACAGGAAAGACTCTTATTTATTCCCATTAGGATTCCTAAGTAGTTCTGTTAAGGGCTTAAAAACAGAATTTGAGATATTGTGTGATATTATTCTGTAATATTAAATGGAATCCAATTGCCTAAAACCATTATAAATGTTCAGAGCATTAAGTCAAATTTCAGCCTCTAAAAAAGTAATTTTTTAAGGTTTATGCCCTAATCTGTTTAAGAAAAAAAGACAGAATATATGGGTATGTGTATTTTAAAGTGCACAAAAATTCTTTTAAGAATAGATTTAAATATCAATTAAATTTTGTGTAATCTATTAAATGTTTTCTATATGTTTTCATAGTAACCAGCAACTATGATCATTTGTATCCCAGTGAAGAGTAAAATATGTAGGTCTACTTACTAAACAATCAGTCCTCTTACACAGAAACCGAAAAAAAAACACAGAAGGTCTAGGTAAAGTGAAACGCGCGATTCTATGTTGTTAATTTCAATCCAACTTCAGTCCACTTGGTGGATTTCGATTGTGGGTAAAATACTTAAGAAAATTTTAGGCCATTTTGTTTATATGATTCCCGAGTTGAATGATCCGCCTTCTTATAAAATTTCAATTTGCTTTATTAAGCACTCAAATCTGGTATTAGTGGACCTATATTTGCAACCATCATTGGAATATTCTTCTTGCTAAGTCCTGCATTACAATATAGATACCTAAAATAAACAATTTTAGCACAGTATATTATCTTTTTCAATAAATGGTCTTTAACATAGCTGATGTTTTTAAATTTTCTTTTTCTTTTCTTCTTTAAATTCAAGAGTATAGTCAAAAAGATGTTGAGATTAATTCCATATTGGTATTTCTAATTGCTTCAGTTCCTTTATAGAGATTACTTGCCTTAAGAAAAGTACCACTGAAAGCATATCTTCATCATATTTGAGTTTAAAATATTCTTTATTTTGGTACCTTGTAGGTGGCATAACATGGAAATCTAAACTCTGGGATCTAGAATCAAGCCATCCAACTCCAGCTTTACTTGCTGAGTAATCTTGGGCAAGATAGTCAGATTCTCTAGGCTTTAGTTTCTCAAACTATAAAACTAGATAATATAATACCTGCTTCATAGTGTGGTTAAGATTTAATAATGTAATATATATACAGTGATTAGCTCTGTGCTTCGCACAAAGTAAATCCTGCATAAATGTTATCTCTTGTTAGAATTATTATTACAGTGTGATAATATTCTCCAGGCCAGAATATTGGAGTGGGTAGCCTTTCCCTTCTCCAGGGGGATCTTCCCAACCTAGGGATTGAACTCACATCTCCTGCATTGCAGACAGATTCTTTACCAATTAAGCTATCAGGGAAGCCCATTACAGTGTGAAAGTATTAGTCAACTCCAAAACGAGTAACAAGTTATACTTCCCGAAAATAACTTACTAAAACAGCCTATATCTTATGAAATTGAGAGACAGAATCCCATGGAGGGAGGAGCCTGGTGGGCTACAGTCCATGGGGTCGCAAAGAGTCAGACACGACTGACTTCACTTTCACTTTCACTAAGCTAGCACTAGATCGTACTTTGTTGCAGATAATGTTTTTTTCAAATCAGAACCTTAACTGGATGGAATCTTAAGCTCTCTTTGAATACAGATCTGCCAACTGAACAGGGTTGGGAAAAACTATAGCCAACTATGTTATTCATAAGAACCTCACAAAGTTATATGTAACTAGGACAAAACAGACCTATTTTGAAACAATCAGCACTGGTAAAGCAGTTAACTACTCGGTTAAAATTCATCATCTTCCCCATTCAATCTATATTTACCAAATTCTCTACAGCATTTTCCTCCAACACCCATCTCCCCTATCTAAAATGTATGTTTTCACTAATAAGTTGAAGTACTTACACTTAAAATGCTAGGCCAACTTCTGCCAATTAAGAAAAGAATTATTTTGTGCTGTGCTTAGTCGCTCAGTCGTGTCTGACTCTTTGAGACCCCATGCACTGTAGCCTGCCAGGCTCCTCTGTCCATGGGGTTTCTCCAGGCAAGAATACTGGAGTGGGTTGCCATGTCCTCCTCCAGAGGATCTTCCCAACCCAGAAATCAAGTCCACATTGATCTCCCAACAGGTCTCCCACACTGCAAACGGATTCTTTACCATCTGAGCCACCAGGGAAGCCCAATTATTTTAATCTGCATATATTTAATGATATATTGATTAAACAAAATATGAGTTGTTAGTATGGACAGATATGGAATCAAAACCTTTAATAAAAATATGTGACACTATTGACACTCAGGATTAACCAAAGAAGTCAAATTGACAACATAATCTCAAAAGAAACGAAAAACAAGAGTTAAACATGTATTATCCATAAGGAATCACTTCTCACATTCCAAAGCAACCTCGCAATGCTGCTGAAAGATTTTTAGGAAAATGATCTCACATATTTGGTGGAGACAGGCTCCTTAATCATTACAGCAAGAACACACAAATTTTCTCCAACAAGAATGTACTCCACAATGCATTCATTAACTCAGCAGTTCTGCAAGTAAGAAGTCATGGCAGCTACCTCTCCTACCAAAACCATGATGTTAAATGGGGCTAAGACTGCTATTTGGAATAAAAATAAAACAATAAGTGGGAATCTTGTGTACATACAAAAATTGGTAACAGTTTGACATTTAGTTTTAATATTCCATGTGTTGTAATTATATCCAAAGTATTGTGAACATCACAGCCTAAAATATATGTCCTACTGTTCTATTTAATGGAATATCCAATATTAATTCAGCACTTTCAATAATAAAAGTGTTCCTCTCCACCTGAAAGTGAACAGTAAATAGTGCTCAAAGCTCAAAGAGAAATAATTTATAATATTTCAACAGTTTCTGCCCTTTTATAAGATAGTCATAATGCTTTACAGCTTTCATTTGCATAAAATCCTACAAATAATTATTTCAAAGGATTACCTAGATAAGATTTTTCAGAGAAAAAGTATCACTGCAAAATTTCACCATATGATAGGGAAGTCCCTTCCTCAAAAGAATGCCAGTTCTCAGTACACAGACCTTCCTCAGATAAGAACTTAGACCGCCACATACTGCACAATTCTGAAGTAACTAAATATATGTGTCACTCATATATAAAATATCTATAGGAAAGGACCAATTAATGATGGTACCTTAATATATGAGTTTTTTAAAGTAGATTTTTGACAATAAAATATAAACACTTTCAAACAAATATATAATTTATTCTATACTCACACATCCATAAGTAGTACATAATCTTTACTGTTTTTTGGAATTCTACAGGGATATCTACAGAAAAATCCTGATAAAAACAAGGGCCCACAGGAAAATTTTCAGGAAGAGGTGGCCAATTGTTTTTTCTGCCTGCAAAAAAAAAAAAAAAGTTATTTATATAAGTATAAATATTGTTATTCTTTTTGCATGTGATTATTTGTTTCATAATAAAGAATATTATCTATTCTTTTAATAGGAGTTTAAAAATATAACACTGTAATATCTACATTCCTACAACTCTGAAAACCAAGCTTTCTATTTTTAAAATTTTTCTCAGAATATCAATTAGATGGTAAAATAATTTTCCAGTGTCATACCACTTACATAAGTTGAAACCAGAAAAGAAAAAAAGGGCATAGGGACATATGCTGTGACTCTTCCCTAAAAAGAGAGTTATTTCAAAGTCCCAAGACTCTGGCTCTCACATGAAACCCATGCAGATTTTAAGTCTCTACCATTTCCTCCTCAGTACCTACAATCTTTAAATATAATTCCTAACCCACATAGAGAGGCAAAATCTGCTTTTAAACTTTTGAGTTTTCTTCTGTTAACTCCATGAAAAAACACAAGCTAACTAATACCAAAGAACCAAATTTGGAAATCTCCAAGTCTGGAAAGAATATCAAAAGAAGAGATGTAAGAAAAGCATAAAAGTATGTGAAAACTACAGGGAACAATCATGAGAAAGAAGTTAAGGAATTACAGCACCTTCAAAAACCTAGAGAAAAGAATTCCAATTGTAAGGAGAAAAAATGTGTCTGTAGAAAGAAATTAGACCAAAAACAGGGCCTGGGAAGTGGCGGAGAGAGTGGGGAGATAAAAAACTAAAATTAAAGAAGTCAAAACATTGAAAACAAAGAGTAAAAACAGCACCTAAAGGCCATTTTCTCATTTTACATATCATATCCCACACTCATAAATTTGATTTTACATACTTTTTCATAGATCAGGAAAATTTTCATAGTGGAAAAAAAGCATCTTCTATTTCTGATTCTTCCCAACAGGCCTCCACTGTTTTGTCCACTGTTTGTCCTTTCAAACTTTATATAGTTCACACATCTCTCATACAAGTCTTATACTACTTGAGAAGCTGAGAACAGTATAAAGAACTGAGGCTCTGAAACTAAGAAGCACTTATACATCCATTGTCTAGGAGACCTTGAACAACTTACTCAACCTCCTGAAGACTCTGTTTCTACACTCGTAAAGTGAGAACAACTTACCACCCTTCCTATATTGTACTGAGGAAATGAGTTAACAGATGAAAAGTACTTAAATGTATAACCTACAGCAAGTCCTTTAATTTCTCACACTTCATTATTATTTCATTTACTAAAACATCTCTCATAGAAGCAATTTGTATTAGTCAAAGTTAAGGGAACAGGATAGATTTTTGTTACATGAATTTTAGAAACACTGATCTCAATTAAACTTTCAGTTCCTCCTTTCACAGATGCTGTCTCTGATGTTGCAAGCGAGAAATGGCCCAGGATAAATGTGTCCTCCTGAGGCCCTTGTTGTTGTTCAGTCACTCAGTCATATCCAGCTCTGCAACTCCACGGGCTGTGGCACATCAGGCTTCCCTGTCCTTCACCATCTCCCAGAGCTTGCTCAAACTCATGTCCATGGAGTCAGTGATGCCATCCAACCATCTTGTCCTCTGTCGTCCCCTTCTCCCCCTGCCTTCCATCTTTCCCAGCATCAGGATCTTTTCTAAAGAGACAGCTCTTCAATACCAGGTGTATCAGAGCTTTAGCATCAGTCCTTCCAAGGAATATTCAGGGTTGATTTCCTTTAGGATTAACTGGTTAGATCTCCTTGCAGTCCAAGGGATTCTCAAGAGTCTCCTCCAACACCACAATTTAAAAGCATCAATTCTTCGATGCTCAGCCTTCTTTATGGTCCAACTCTCACATCCATGCACGACTACTGGAAAAACCATAGCTTTGACTAGATGGACCTTTGTTGGCAAAGTAATGTCCCTGCTTTTTAACTGTCATAGCTTTTTTTAGTGTGAAAAGGCAAAGAGATATGACATGAGGCCCTAGACTTATATATTCTAAGATAAGGAAAAAACTGGCAGTATATTATCACTCTAATACTGTCATGCCATAACTATCCAGACATATACACAGTAATTTGTCTAGCTCTCTCAACCCTTCGTATCCAAAGACTTTCTAGCTCTCCCTAAGCTATTCCTTTGAACTGACTGATCTTTGGCAATCACAGCCTGAATGGATTTCACATCAAATAATCGATTCGTCTCTTAGTTATTTCTTTGTTGTTGCTGTGTCTGCTAAGTTGTGTCTGATTCATTTGAAATCTGATGAACTGTAGCCCACCAGGCTCCTCTGCCATGGGATTTTCCAGGCAATAATATTGGAGTGGGTTGCCATTTCCTTCTCCAGGGGATCTTCCTGACCCAGGAATCAAATCCACATCTCCTGCATTGGCACACAGATTCTTTACCACTGAACCACCAGAGAAGTTACTTATTTGGCACCATCAAAATACCCAGGCTTCCTAGAGTTACCATAGGTGTTATTTTTTAAACCTGGTTTGACATATATAGATATACTTGTGAGGATAGGGGCAGATTAACTTGAAATTGGTCTGAACAAACCAGAAGTTACCAGCTAAATGCAGTCAAACATAGGGTACACTCCCATGTACTCACAAAGCTCCAGTAGACCCAGCTGAAGCTCCAACTGCAGAATGAAAGGCTCCTGATTTACAATAAAGTAAATCCATATTTTC
>SJYA01001522.1:0-10726 GCA_006410615.1 Neotragus moschatus
CATTTCTCATGGTGTACTCTGCATATAAGTTAAATAAACAGGGTGACAATATACAGCCTTGATGTACTCTTTACCTATTTGGAACCAGTCTGTTGTTCCATGTCCAGTTCTAACTGTTGCTTCCAAAAGAATATAAGCATTCCTAGCTTTTTTCTGTGTGATACATAAATTAATCTTCATAGAGTAGATACTACTATTTACCTATTAGAATACTATTTTAACTAGAGGTTATGTTCTTCCCTGGGGACACTTCATCAGATAAATCAGAGGCCAGGATGGCTTGATGGCATCATCAACTCAGCGGACGTGAGTTTTTGCAAGCTCTGGGAGATGGTGAAGGACAGAGAAGCCTGGCGTGCTGCAGCCCATGAGGTTACAAAGAGTCAGATACAACTGAGTGACTGAACAACAACAGTGTTCCTCCCTGAGGACACGTCATCAGATAGATCACAGGCTAGGAAAACAGTATGTCCTCTTATCCAGGATGCAACTCTGCACGTGTCATCGTTTCAACTACCAAAAAATTATGCTTCCTGTTTAAAATACACAAAAACATGCTGTATATGGGGCTTCCCTGGTGGCTCAGAGGTTANCAGTGTTCCTCCCTGAGGACACGTCATCAGATAGATCACAGGCTAGGAAAACAGTATGTCCTCTTATCCAGGATGCAACTCTGCACGTGTCATCGTTTCAACTACCAAAAAATTATGCTTCCTGTTTAAAATACACAAAAACATGCTGTATATGGGGCTTCCCTGGTGGCTCAGAGGTTAAAGCATCTGCCTGCAATGCAGGAGACCCGGGTTCAATCCCTGGGTCGGGAAGATCCCCTGGAGAAGGAAATGGCAACCCACTCTAGTTCTCTTGCCTGGAGAGTCCCATGGCGGGAGGAGCCTGGTAGGCTACAGTCCACAGGGTCGCAAAGAGTCAGACACGACTGAGCTACTTCACTTAACTTCTTCAGTAAGCCCTAATATGCCATAATTTATACATAAAAGTTTTAACTATGTAGTTCCTCAGTGTAACTTTATCATTTCTTTGACTTACGGAAGACTTACACTAGCTAAAACAAGTACTTTTTGATTAGTGATTTTGCTTTGTTGCCTTTGAATTAAGGAATTTTTGAAGATATTTGAACAGCTCTTTTCCCTTTCAAAATTTGTTCCTAAGATTCAATAATCTCTTCTTTTTCTCTAAGTAAAATTTCCCATTATAAGTAGAGGAAATAAAATTATTTCTTTATTCTTATATCATCCTCTTTGTTGTTCAGTCACTCAGTCGTGTCCAATTCTGTGACCCCATGGACTGCAGCATACCAGACTTCCCTGTCCTTCACCATCTCCTGGAGCTTGCTCAAACTCATGTCCATTGAGTCAGTGATGACATCCAACTATCTCTCTGTCTGTTGTCCCCTTCTTCTCCTGCCTTCACTCTTTCCCATAATCAGGGCCTTTTCTGATGAGTCACTCTCATAATCATTCTTTAAATAAAAAGTTTTGCTGTAGCTAAGACATGTATGGATTTGGGAAGCAAGAAATGCTCACATTGTTTTACTTGGTTGATCTTTTCTATTCTTTCTCTGGGTATTGGAGCCCCACTGTGCTCACTCTGCTGCAGGGTTCTGGAGGTCTGAGTGACCGGACAGCAGATATAGAGACTATGGATCCAATGGGGTCCACTACGTGAAAATTCAGCATCTCATTTCATTTGTGATGAATGTTGATACTTGTTTCTGTCCCTTGTATTTATTAAGTGGCTATAAATCAAAGAGCATCTGGTTATTTTTTTTTTCAGAGAGTGCGTCCGGAAGTGAAAGTGGGGAAGACGAGGAAGAAGACCGCAGTGGGGACAGCGGTGAGGACTCGGGTGATAGTGGAAGTGAGTTGGAGGCCGGGAAGGAAAGAGTGGCCAAGCAAGCTAAAGCCAGAGGGAAAGGGTGAGCTATTTCCTTCACAGAAATTCTGTGGTCTTTTACCCTGGTCTAACATTGAGTGAAAAAATGAGTGTGTGTTTATTTCCCCAAACAGACTATAAGTCTTTTAATATTAATTTAAAATACTAATTCACATTATTCTCCTACTTGTAATGCTCAGTTTCCATTTTGAACTTGAACAAATCTTGGGGTTACATTTGGAAAATTGGTGTAACCTTGAAAAGCCGAGTTAAGTGATCATGCAGTTGGTATGAAACACTTAATTACCTTTTGTAGCAATTTTGCTGAGAGTGAAAATTAAATCCTTCAACACTTTGCCATTATGTAACTAAGACAATTGATTTTTCTAAATAATGTTATATTAAAAAGATTATGATCCAAATATTAGAGTCAGGGGCTGTGAAGGAAGACGGTCATAAGGTATTTAAGTGTTAGCACTTTTTAAGATCTCCCATTATCAACAATATTATCATGTGTTAAAGTGTCGTTAAAATTTTGAGTAATTGGGGCTAATACCTTGGATTGTCTGAGTCTGTTTTCCCCACTGCTGTCAGAGAGTGGCCTCTGCAGACACGATGGCCCTTTCCCTGGGAGCCTGCTGCCCACTCAGTTGATGAGCTTGCAGCCCCGCTCAGTCGTGGCTGACAGCACTGATTGGGGCGCAGTACGCTCTCTGCTCCTTTTATTACAGACAGTAATTAAAGCAGCTCGCCCTGCCACTTCCATAACAAACACAGCATAATGCCCTAATTATGACTTTATTAATTTAAGTCAGGATTTAATGATTTTAAAAGTGATTTATATTGTTTTTCCTGTTCAGAACAAATGAAATCTGTAGGTTAAATTAATACAGGCTTTTCATCATGCAAAGTTAAAAAGCTAGTTACCAGTAAATTCTTTTCATTAGATTAACATCTGAAACTCTAAGCAGTAAGGTAAACAATAATTACCCATCAAAATTGAGTGATGCATAATAAAATAACACTTTTACCTTTAAAATCTTATCTTAAAGGCTAGAAGCTAAATATAGTCAGAATCATTCACTTGTTGCAGCAAGCCAATTGCTTGGTTTATAGGAGCCTTTTCTCAGAGAGAGGTTCTGTGCTTCTAGTTTAATATCAGAATATCTATGATCTGTTGCTGTTCAGTCACTAAGTCATGTCCGACTCTTAGTGACCCCGTTGGACTGCAGTACTTCAGGCTTCCCTGTCCTTCACTGTCTCCCAGAGTCTGCTCAAACTCATGTCTTTCTGCGATTACTTAGTTTGTGAAGAATGTCATATTTCTTAGGAAGGCAAAGTTTTGTTCAGAGCACTGTCTTTTCTGATAGCAAAAGTCAATATGCTAGAAGCTTATGATCATAGATTGTGTTAGTTTCATTATTTTTTCTTCAGAAACAGACTTTTTTAAACTCATGTTTGAATTTTAAAAAATTGTTTGTTACATAAAAGGAAATCTCAGAAACATTCTAAACCTTATATTTTAGGTATATGTTTTAACCACTAAATGGGAGATAATAAATTGCCACTTTGCTGGGGGGGGGGGAACCATACTTTTTAGTCATCAAATATAATTCCGTGTGCTCTGAGATGTTACCATGACTCCATTTTTAATAAACAGCAATCACATATTTCCTCCACAAAAATCAGTTCAGGGAAATAACGATTCTTCCAGTTGCCTAACCACTCACCCTCCCCAGGTGTTTTTCCTCTTGACTCTTAGAATTTTTTAAAAAACTTTGCCAGTATAACTATGTGATAATTTGTTAAAGCTAAGGAGCTCTAAGTATCTTCAAAACCACCCTTTAGTAGTCATAACTGCTATGCTCTGCTTAGTCGCTCAGTTGTATCCAACTCTTTGCGACCCTATGGACTGTAACCTTCCAGGCTCCTCTGTCCCTGGGATTCTCCAGGCAAGAATACTGGAGAGGGTTGCCATGCCCTCCATCACGGGATCTTCCCAACCCAGGGAGCAAACCCTTGTCTCTTATCTTTCCTACATTGGCCTGTGGGTTCTTTACTAGTAGCGCCATCTGGGAAGAATGTGTTAAAACATCTGAATTAGATAAATAATTGTTTATGAATTGCCTTATACTATCTGGCACAAAGTGGATTTTTAAAACAGTATACACATACACACACAAATGATAAAGAGAAGTTAGACGTTCAAACTTGAGAGAATAAAAAAGATCACAAGCTATCTCTTTTCCACTGAGAAAACACCGTGTGTTACTCTTCCTGGAGACCTTTTTCCTTCCCTTCTTCCTGCCTTATTCCTCTCTTTCAACTCATGTGTCTCTTCCTCTAGGAAGGGTCCCAGTCTTGGTCTGTTTTGTTTAGATGCTCCTTCAGGTATTCTCAGGACACAGTATATACTTTGTTACTTATTGTTTACAATGCTCTCTTGTCACTGCCAGCTTAACTTCTCTGTATCTTCCAATGGACTGACTGCTAAGTCACTTCAGTCGTGTCCGACTCTGTGCGACCCCATAGACGGCAGCCCACCAGGCTCCCAAGTGCGACCCTATGGACTATAACCTTCCAGGCTCCTCTGTCCCTGGGATTCTCTAGGCAAGAAATCTGGAGTGGGTTGCCATTTCCTTCTCCAATGCATGAAAGTTAAAAGTCAAAGTGAAGTCGCTCAGTCGTGTCTAACTCTTAGGCAACCCCATGGACTGCAGCCACCAGGCTCCTCTGTCAATGGGATTCTCCAGGCAAGAGTACTGGAGTGGGGTGCCATTGCCTTCTCCAGACTGTAGACTCTAAAAAGGAGCTGATGGAGATACCTGTATCTTACTAACCACTGTTACTCTTAGCACCTAACATAGTGCCAGCTCATGGAGGGCAGTCAGTAAATGTTTGTAAAATAAGGAAATGAGTGAACAAAATGAACATCAGCACTAAGGTTTGATCATTTGGTATTTTAAAACTTTAGTATTTATCTGATTATCTTACATTTTTAGTAGAATTTCGTACATTAGAAGAATTCTCTTTTGAACTGGTTGATGTTTTCTCATATATGTTACAGGGTCGCACTTGGGAACATATGTAAATCATTTTCTTGGGCAGAATAATCTGTAAAATGCAAGTCTGTATTAGCAAAGGTAGATTATAAGTATTTAAAATTTTAATGAGTATTTTGAGATGGTATTTTAAAATCTGCCTAAGTATTTCTGAAGTTGTTAATGTTAGCACCAAATGTGTAGTCCTAGTAAATCAAACATTTAATTATTATTTTCTACTTAATGTCATTTAGTCTTATTTTATGATCTTTTGCACTTGAAGTATGTGTGATATGGTTTAGTTTTGAATGGGTTCTGATTCATTTAGTTATAGATAATACTGTCTTTATTATTATTTCATTAACATGTTTTGGAATTTTAAAACCATTTTTACCTTCTATACACTAAAAAGAAATGGTTCTCAGTGAAATACACTTCTCTAATAAAGATTTTGATTCATATGCATAATGTAAAAATTGTAACACTTGTCATTTGATTTTTCAAACTACTTTTTAATGTAAGTATCTAATATTTCAAATTTTATTATTCTGATTAGTGATTCTAAAGATGTGGATAAGGAAAAAGAAAACTCTAAAACTTCAGAGTCTTCCAGTGGTGAATCTAGTTCGATAGAAGAGAGTTCTTCGGATTCTGAATCAGAATCAGAATCTGAAAGTGAATCTGAATCCAGAAAAGTTACTAAGGTAAGAGAATACACATTTTTGTAACAGAAAGTAAATATTCTTTAGCCTTTTCGCAATTAAGAATAAATATTTCTAAAAATTTGTTTGTTGAAAATCAAGAAAGCAGGGAAGGAATTTAATATGTCACTGACAACTAAAACACCATCTTCGTTCATCCACACCTGTGATTTTATTTAGATTTTTTTTTTTTTTTTGGTAGATTATTACTTCCCTCATAACTCAGCTCTGCGGAGAAATTAGAAACTTTTTTAACTTCACTTTTTCCAACCACAATTAGAGACCTCAGTGTTATGAGTATGACCTTTTTTGTTCTTGGCTGTGATGTGACAAGGGAAGCTTTTGCCAGATGGGAAGTAAAGGGGACTTTGACTTCCTTTACTCAGTACTGTTCCCTCACAGAAGTAGTATTAAGCAAAGAAATATAAATGTACATGCTTCATAAGAAATTAAGATTAATATACTTTTTAAAAATATATCAGGCATTTTAGATAAAGGTTTATTAAAGAGTATACATTCTTTAATAATTAATAAAAATGCAGTAGCATATATTTAAAAACAAATGCAAGAGCCACTTGTGACAAAAGAATGATTATAGGGACTTCTCTGGTGGACCAGTGGTTAAGACTGCAAGCTTCCACTGCAGGAGGCCTGGGTTTGATCCCCGGTCAGAGAACTAAGATCCTGCATACTGTACTGTGCTGCTGAAAAAAAAAGAGCAGTTATAGTTTGTTAGTACAGTATCTATAGCACTAAACCTTGTCTGCTAGCAGCAAAAAGAAAAAGAAAAAAATTGGAAAATGTAGTTTTTAATACAAAATTCAGACTTAATACGTATCCTTTTGATCTTTAATTATTATTCCCATCCTATAAATGGATCGTGGTGGTGCTCAGTTTCAAATGCAGTGGTTTTTATGAATAAATGTATTATTCCATATGTTGAAAATATGATCACACCTTACCTTTTATTGAATTCAGCTTTTTTTTAAATGGACTATTTTTTTCATTTATTTGTTCTAGTAGCATGAATTTCTTGAGTAAATCATTTGAGTAGGCAAGTATGAAAATAAATTCATCAAAATAATAATTGTCCTCCTCCATCCAAGATTTATTGTTAAAGAATAACCATATTTTTGAAAAAGAATAAACGTGCTTTAAACATTGGCTAGTATTTGTCTGTCTTTAAGTATTCTTAATTATAGAAAAACCTATTTTAAACCTGACTTTATATTTAAAATTTATGTCTGTGTGTAGTATATAACATGGGGTTTTATTTTTTTTAAATTCACATAAAATCTTAGAGATTTTTAGGTTTATTAATCTGGCCTGTTATAAACTTACTACTCAGTGAGTTGGATATCCTCTCATTTCCTACTTATATTTAACTACAAAATGATCTTAAGATTTTATTCAAAATAAAAGAGCTTTAGAAACTGAGTTTTTTTCAAAATAACCAAGCAAGAAATTAAGAGTTGTCAAGGGGGTACAAGTGAGTTATTCTAATGAAGTTTTGTGAAAGTTGAAAAATTGCAGACTTTAGTACCTATTCACTGTTGGACATTAGAATCCCACAGAGGTGCCCCAGGCCAGAGGTTCAGTTTATTTCTTCTCTGTCACTTTCAGTGATCAGATAGAATTGCTTAGTAGTTAAAAATATTTTACTGTAGAACATCGTTATGAAATTTCAAATTAATGCAGTGATCCAAGACTCTTGAGAAATTCAGATTTTATTCACATTGTCGATAGTTTTGTGTCTATGTGTTTTGCTTATATAGTTTATTTTCTATATGTTGTAATGCCTTTCCTGTCTGTAACAGGCAGATTATAGGATTGTTTGTTTTAATTTGTATTCTCCACCTTGGAGCCACCATAGTATTTTTTTTCTTTTTATTTCTTTCTGAGTGATTTGAAACGTAGCATGCAATTGCATG
Organism: Neotragus moschatus; assembly: GCA_006410615.1. Lineage (NCBI taxonomy): Eukaryota > Metazoa > Chordata > Mammalia > Artiodactyla > Bovidae > Neotragus > Neotragus moschatus. The sequence continues at coordinate 7,567 of SJYA01001522.1, forward strand.
TGTGCCAGTTTTCTAATAATGGGCAACACTAGAATTGTAGGAAAGTTCTCCTTGCACCGTGTTGTGGTTTCCACTGTAAATTATGAGTAATGGAGGCAGATGGTGGGTGTTTTACCTTAATTTAGTATGACAGTATGTTAGCGCTAAAAATTCATATACCTTATATCTGCAGCCCAGCTAAAGCTATACTTTTACTCTCTCAACCTTTTCTTTCATTTGGACAATGTATTTTAGAGATATTGAGCGTGAAAATGGGACCTTGGGGTACCTTGAATATATGGTTTTGAAAACAGTTCATTTTATGGAGGTCCTATGAGATGGGTATAGTGTTCTCCTTGTTGGAAGATAATATCTTTATGCTTCAGTTTCCTCATCTATAAAGTAGAAATGCTTTATACCTACTCTGCTTCTTTCAGTGCTATTGTAAAAAAAAAATCAGATGTGAAAGATCAATGTAAAGCCCTGTATAAATATAAAACATTAGTGTTAACGTTTTTAAACTTGAATATCAACTATCTGAGAGACCAGTATTAGGGTTACAGAACACCAGTGCTAAAAGGAACCCAAAATATTTTGTCACTCTTATGCCTCCTGCATTTTCCCAACTTTTTAAATACCTTTCTAATTAGAAATTAATAGTCAGGTGTGATCCTTTACCTGAAGCCTCTGATCTCATCCACTATCTGCAGAAGACTGACCTGCCGTTCACTATGAGTATCTCCTAACCTCTCTACTCTCTGACACACAATCTCAGTTTACCCGCCTCCTTTATCCTTGAATGCAGCTCAGAGTAAGTGATCCCTATCCACGTAGCATCCTGTTTCCTTTTAGACTTGTTTAGTTGATAGTCTTCTACCTCCATTGCGCCTTCAGTCTCTTTTTTCCTAAGTTCCTCCTCCACCAACGAAAGCATTCAGATCTCTCCTTCTTTTAAAGACAGAAGGGAATGGAAGAGAGAGACAGAGAAAGTGTAAGAGTAAGAGATTAGAAGAATAATCTAGATGTTTTCTAGCTACTACCTCTTAAGCCAATTATTTCGTAATCCCTTTTAAATTGATTTCTACTTCTGTTACTTCCTATAGATACTGCTCTCTGAAAAGGCAACCATGATCTTTCTCCAAAACCAGGAACCTTCTCTTAGTTTATCCTTCTCTGATCTTTTTATGACAATATCCCTACTACTTGAAACTCTCTATTTCCTTTTTCTTTTGACTTTTCTAACGCTTGAATTTTTTTTATTTTTCACTTTTTGCTCCTCTTCTGACACCCAAGTGTGAACATTGCTCCAAAGTTAGTGCTTCTCAGTTCACATTTTTTTCTAAAATATTAATTGATGTGGATTAATTTTAGTCCTTTATTTCCTCTACATTTTACTGTTGTGAGACTTATTAACTCTAGTAACATCAGCTAAAACATTTCTCTGAATTACTTCCATGATAACATCTGTAAATTTTCTTATTCAAACCAGATTCTTAGACCTCTTAGGAGCTGCTGGTTTCCCAAACCAAATATACCCAGAGACATGATCTGTCATTCGGTACCAGCATTCTTTCTGTTCTCCTGGATTTGGAGCCCCAGAGTCGTCTTTGACCCTTGCTTCATCCTATTTGTATGCACTGTTGCCAAGTCTTAGAGATTTTGTATATTTCTCGTACCTGTTTCTTCTTTCCCTACCATCACCATCACAAGTCCTCTCTTCCTTGTGTAGTCCATACACCACTGCCTTTGTCATCCTCAGACAGCTCCCCAGCCCCAGTCCTTCCAGACAGCTGCCAGCTTACTGTCAAAGTCACCTATAAAGATACTCCATTGTCTTTGAGTTCAGTAAACTCCTCAAGCTCAAAGGTCCAAACCCACCTCCCCAGTCTTAACCCCTCTTGTGTTCTAATCCCAATGGACTGTTCGTGGCTCTCCTGACATACAGTATGCTTTTCCATTCCTATGCCTTTGATCTTCTTGTTGTATTTTTTCCCTTATTACAGAAAATATAAGCCGAGGAGGAAAGTGGCCTTGTATCAAGGGTAGTTGCTCACTTCTAGTTGAGAATGAGTGCATGGACTGAAGGATATTAATGACTAGAGGGTTTTACTCACATCACATGAATGGTGTTGGGACAGTCAGGTGAGAATGGTGTAGGGCAGTAGGTGAGAACTGCTGTTAAATTATATCTGTTCCTGTTTGTCATTCAGCACCATACCCCTGCATTTCCATAAAAGTCAAAACTGCTGGTGTCGGTTGGTTTGTTCTGGTATCATGTTGGTTTGTTTCTCTTACTGATTGGGAGATGGCCTCCACTGAAGTCAGATATTGTCAGTGATAACCAAAGAAAGTTATCTTTCTCTTCAGTTACAATTATTTTGATGGGCAAGCATATTTTTATTTGTAGATGTTCTTTTCTGAACTAAATTTAATAAACATTTTCATTTGAGTCTAATCCTTTTATGAAATAATTTGTGTTCAGCTGCTAAGTCATGGCTAACTCTTAGTAACCTCATGGCCTGTAGCACACCAGGCTCCTCTGTCCTTGGCTGTCTCCTGGAGTTTGTATAATACCTATAACAAAATTAGTTTTAATAGTTCTGTATCTTCAGTACTTTCACATATTTCACGTGGTATTTAGGAAAGATTTTTTTTTTTTTACACAGAAGAGTGGAGAAAAAAATGCGTAATACAGGCCATATTAAATCAGGAAGACATTCACATTTATATCACTTTATACCATGTTTTACTGTTTTACTGATATGATTAAGTTATATTCTGCCTGTAGTTAAAGTTATGTGTTGAACAGATGGTAAAAGTTTTATTTAACATATATTTTTTAAGTTGCCAGAGTTTTTTTCTTTTTCTTCATTGAACATGACTTCAGTGTTTTTCTTATCAACCAGTAAGTTAGGAGATCGCAACCCACTCCAGTATTCTTGTCTGGGAAAACCTATGGACAGAGGAGCCTGGCGGGCTACAGTCCATGGGGTCACAAAGAGTCAGACACGACTGAGCGACCAACACACACAATAAGTTAGGGCATTCCCATTCACTGTAGTTGTTTCTGCCATCACCTTATTCGTCCCACTATTCATACCTGAACTGTGATTCAGTAGTTTTGATTATATCCTCAATGTCTATGCACCACCTGCTAAATATTCAAATAAGCTGTGATTAA
>SJYA01001523.1:0-32206 GCA_006410615.1 Neotragus moschatus
GCTGTGTGGACCGCTGCTGAGCAGAGAGCTCTGTGAGTGAGCAGGGAGGTGGGAGGCAGGCCGACGACGTGGGGACAGCAGGGTCACACCCACAGGGCCATCAGCACCTGTGAATGTGGGAACTGCCTGCTTTGCCTTCTCTCCAGGGTCCACTCTGAAAGCACTTGGGTGATTACCATTTCCACTGCTGCCTTGGGGGGTTGGCTTTAGTGCATTAATTATCTGCCGTGTCAAGAGACTTCCGCTGCTCCCTCTGAACTCTGGTTTTTTCTCCTCCCAGTGGCTGCGGCTCCCTGCTTGTGAAGTCAGAGTAGTCCCTAGCCTTCCGCTCCTTCTGTGTCATGAAAACCAGGCAGTCTCCAGCTTCCCTCTCTCCTCTAACTTTGTTGTCGTTGTTCAGTCGCCCAGTCGCGTCCGACTCTCTGCAACCTCATAGACCGCAGCATGCCAGGCCTCCCTGTCTTTCACCATCTCCTGGAGTTTGCTCAAGCTCATGTCCATCAAGTTGGTGAAGCCATCCAACCATCTCATCCTCTGTCATCCCCTTCTCCTCCTGCCCTCAATCTTTCCCAGCATCAGGATTTTTTCCAGTGAGTCAGTTCTTTGCATCAGGTGGCCAAAGGATTGGACTTTCAGCTTCAGCATCAGTCCTTCCAGTGAATATTCAGGACTGATCTCCTTTAGGATGGACTGGTTGGATCTCATTGCAGTCCAAGGGACTCTCAAGAGCCTTCTCCAACACCTCAGTTCAAAAGCATCAATTCTTTGGCGCTCAGTCTTCTTTATGGCTCCTCTCTAACTTACCCTCTACTCTTTGCCCTTGGAGAAGCTTATGCAATTACATCAACCAAATTCTCTCGCTTCAGTGGCAGGTGGGTTTGGAGGGGGTGCCAAGGCAAGGAGAAGAATGCAGTTGTTTGGAAATGAAGCCACCTGAGCTGGAGTGAAACAGTCTTTTTCTCTCCATTTCACAGTTTGGTTATATCTGCATGAGCACTGACTAATCCCCCGAGAGAATCTCTCCCCTGGTGTGTTTGTTTCTTTTGGCAGGAGTCTAATTCTGCAAGTATCTTAGATGATATGTGTGATTTCTTAGTTTCTCCTTGAAACTAAGGGGATTTTCTTTTCTAGTCTCAAACTGTTAATGGCTAAAGAGTCTTAGAGCCATCCAGGCACTCTTCTTATACCCTTGGCTCACCAGGATGGCCACTGCTCTGCTGGTGGCCTTCAAGTGTGGGGTAAGGCCACTGACATGAGCAGCAGGCCCTTTGCTAGACCCAGAGCTCCTGACCTGCAGGGAATAACATCGGAGCACAGTTCCTAGTACCTAGGAGATGCTCAATAAATAATCATTGGATGGAACAAAACCAATTCCTGATGTGGAACCAGGTTTAGAGTAAATGTTCAATAAGTATTTGTTGAAATATGAATAAATTACTGTGTTTCATGGAGGAAGAATTCCATCTTCATAGAGCTTGCCTCGTTTGAACCTCTGAAAGGACTCGGGCTGAATAAACTAGGAAAACAGCCATAGGCAGGGAAGCAGATGGCTGATCCAAGCCCTACACCTGAAAAGACTAGTACTGTTCCTGTGGGCACTTGGATGCCCTGACCTCACAGATGCTCGCAGGAGTAGAACAGGCCTGGGGTNGACGAAGCCATCAAGGAGTAGTGAATGGACCACATACACCAAATTAACTGTTTTACATTGAGCTATATTATGTTTAATATTTATTTTTACTTATTTATTATTTCTTTGGCTGCAGCAGGTCTTAGTCAGCACATGGGATCTTCGATCTTAGTTGCGGTTTGTGGGATCTAGTTCCCTGACCAGGGGTTGAACCCAGGCAGCCTACACTGGGAGCAGGGAGTCTTAGCAACTGGACCAGCATGAAAGTCTCTATTTTACATTTTTATTAGAAAAATCTGTGGAAAAGAAGAAAGGCTTTCCTATGACAAAACATAAAACAATATATAAAGGGAAGCAAAAATTTTGGAAAAGTATTTATAACATACATCAGGAGAGAACTGTTAATATGCTTCATAAATTAACCCAAGTGGTGAACAAAGTGTCAGTTCAGTTCAGTTCAGTTGTTCAGTCGTGTCTGACTCTTTGCGACCCCATGAATTGCAGCAGGCCAGGCCTCCCTGTCCATCACCAACTCNGCTGTGTGGACCGCTGCTGAGCAGAGAGCTCTGTGAGTGAGCAGGGAGGTGGGAGGCAGGCCGACGACGCCAGCCAACCCCGTGGGGACAGCAGGGTCACACCCACAGGGCCATCAGCACCTGTGAACGTGGGAACTGCCTGCTTTGCCTCCTCTCCAGGGTCCACTCTGAAAGCACTTGGGTGATTACCATTTCCACTGCTGCCTTGGGGGTTTGGCTTTAGTGCATTAATTATCTGCCGTGTCAAGAGACTTCCGCTGCTCCCTCTGAACTCTGGTTTTTTCTCCTCCCAGTGGCTGCGGCTCCCTGCTTGTGAAGTCAGAGTAGTCCCTTGCCTTCCGCTCCTTCTGTGTCATGAAAACCAGGCAGTCTCCAGCTTTCCTCTCTCCTCTAACTTTGTTGTTGTTGTTCAGTCGCCCAGTCGCGTCCGACTCTCTGCGACCTCATAGACTGCAGCACGCCAGGCCTCCCTGTCTTTCACCATCTCCCGGAGTTTGCTCAAGCTCATGTCCATCAAGTTGGTGAAGCCATCCAACCATCTCATCCTCTGTCGTCCCCTTCTCCTCCTGCCCTCGATCTTTCCCAGCATCAGGATTTTTTCCAGTGAGTCAGTTCTTTGCATCAGGTGGCCAAAGGATTGGAGTTTCAGCTTCAGCATCAGTCCTTCCAATGAACACCCAGGACTGATCTCCTTTAGGATGGACTGGTTGGATCTCCTTGCAGTCCAAGGGACTCTCAAGAGCCTTCTCCAACACCACAGTTCAAAAGCATCAATTCTTTGGCGCTCAGTCTTCTTTATGGCTCCTTTCTAACTTACCCTCTACTCTTTGCCCTTGGAAAAGCTTATGCAATTACATCAACCAAATTCTCTAATTCAGTGGCAGGTGGGTTTGGAGGGGGTGCCAAGGCAAGGAGAAGAATGCCGTTGTTTGGAAATGAAGCTGCCTGAGATGGAGTGAAACAGTCTTTTTCTCTCCATTTCACAGTTTGGTTATATCTGCATGAGCACTGACTAATCCCCAGAGAGAATCTCTCCCCTGGTGTTTGTTTCTTTTGGCAGGAGTCTAATTCTGCAAGTATCTTAGGTGATACGTGTGATTTCTTAGTTTCTCTTTGAAACTAAGGCGGTTTTCTTTTCTAGTCTCAAAGTGTTGATGGCTAAAGAGTCTTAGAGCCATCCAGGCACTCTTCTTATACCCTTGGCTCACCAGGATGGCTACCGCTCTGCTGGTGGCCTTCAAGTGTGGGGTAAGGCCACTGACATGAGCAGCAGGCCCTTTGCTAGACCCAGAGCTCCTGACCTGCAGGGAATAACATCGGAGCACAGTTCCTAGTACCTAGGAGATGCTCAATAAATAATCATTGGATGGAACAAAACCAATTCCTGATGTGGAACCAGGTTTAGAGTAAATGTTCAATAAGTATTTGTTGAAATATGAATAAATTACTGTGTTTCATGGAGGAAGAATTCCATCTTCATAGAGCTTGCCTCGTTTGAACCTCTGAAAGGACTCGGGCTGAATAAACTAGGAAAACAGCCATAGGCAGGGAAGCAGATGGCTGATCCAAGCCCTACACCTGAAAAGACTAGTACTGTTCCTGTGGGCACTTGGATGCCCTGACCTCACAGATGCTCGCAGGAGTAGAACAGGCCTGGGGTAGGGGGGGTGGAGTGCAAATCCGAGGGATTCCTCTGCCCCCTTTGGCATGTTTCGCAGCAACACCTGCTTTCCTGTACCAGGCCCCAGCTTCAGTAGCTTGAAGAGTCTAGTAGTGATCAANCGAAAGGACTTGGGCTGAATAAACTAGGAAAACAGCCATAGGCAGGGAAGCAGATGGCTGATCCAAGCCCTGCAGCTGAGAAGACTAGTACTGTTCCTGTGGGCATTTGGATGCCCTGACCTCACAGATGCTCGCAGGAGTAGAACAGGCCTGGGGTAGGGGGGGCGGAGTGCAAATCCAAGGGATTCCTCTGCCCCCTTTGGCACGCTTCGCAGCAACACCTGCTTTCCTGTACCAGGCCCCAGCTTCAGTAGCTTGAAGAGTCTAGTAGTGATCAAGGGAGGCAGGGGTATGTGTGGAGAGCCCTCTAGTAGCAAATATTTCTTTTGCAAGAGCCCAGTAAGCTGTTGACTTTCTCTCAAGTGTTCAAAGGCTACCAGAGGACTGACAAGCAATTTAATCCTGTTAACACAAGAAGCGTCTCCAGTGCAGAGGGAAATACATGACAGGAGTGTCAGTTTCTCCTTGAGAGAGCCAGGCGGTGAGGGGAAATCTGTCTTCCAGGTCCCAGGGTGCCTGCCCTGTGTTCTTCCAAGACAAGCTCTTATCTCGTCCGGGTAAGTACTTGTTTCACTCTCAGGAGAACAAACACAGCCAAATAAGGATGTAGACGCTTCCTCTTGTGTGCAAAACAGCCCTCCTTCTCTTCGACCATTCAGGAGGAAAGAGCCTGGAGTTAGCATCTTAGGAGATACCAATTCTCTGAAATCCACAAGAGCCTCACGAGACACCCTTAGATGGAGCAGTAGGACCGCAGGTTCATCCTGGCCACAAACTCCCTCTCAGCCCTCAGTGCAGACGCAGGAGAGCGCAAGCTTTGAGTCTGGCCTAAATGCAGAGCTGGGTATTGGAGCCGCAGCTCCCTCCTCACACACCAGCTAGCTGGGGCAGGGAGCTTAACTTCTACCCCTCATCTCTGCAAAGGGGGAGCTCAGGGTAGATGATGTCTAAGGCGCGGAAGGAGCTCTATCATGCTTTATTGAGTAGCATTGGGTTGGCCAAAAAATTCATTTGGGTGTTTTCTGTAACAGTGGAAAAACCTGAACAAGCTTTTTGGCCAGCCCAATACTTATCTCCTTAATTACCCTCGTGTCATTTCTCTGCACCTTATTCTTTTGCAGATGTCAGATCAAGACACAGATGCTGGCCCTGCATGTGTGTTTCCCACAGTCAAGTCTTGGCTGCTTCCGTCTGTCCACCGGTCCCTACTTAGCTCCCTCCAAGTCTAACGCCCCTGGGAGCTCCAGCTCGGTCCCTTATTCCATAACATGTATCAGCTACACAGAGCTCAGTGCTTGTTAGTGCCCTGGGGAACAAAATGGTTATGGTCTCTGCCTTTTTTTGGATCTTATACTTTTAGAGGAAGACATAGAAACAAAGTTATAGATGATTACAAATTGTCGTGTGTACTATGATGAAAAATGAACAGGGCTTGACCTACTTTCATTTCATAGGTGGGAAAAGACTGCCCTGAGGAAGTACTATTTGATCTGAGACACCTAGAATGGGAGTTGGAGAAGGAAATGGCAACCCACTCCAGGATTCTTGCCTGGAGAATCCCAGGGACAGAGGAACCTGGTGGGCTGCCGTCTATGGGGTCGCACGGAGTTGGACACGACTGAAGCGATTTAGCAGCAGCAGCAGAATGGGAGTTAACCAGGCTGAGTTGTAGAAAGAAGGAAGAGTTGTGCTCTAGGATAAGAGAAGAGAAGATACAAAGACGCCTACAACCGGGAAGGGCCGTCCAGAGGAACAGAGCTCAGTGTGCCCAGAGTGCGGAAAGACACCAGTGTGACTGGAACACTGACGGGAGGAGCGGCTAAGACCAGAGGAGGCATGGACTCGCTAAGATAATGCAGGCATGGGGCACAGACCAAACTCTGTGACAATCCAAGTATTTCTCATTTGTGCGGAGTACCAAGTGGGTCCTCCTGAGCAATAGACAAGTTCTCTGCCCAACAGTGTTTCAGGGACCACAGCTCCTTCTCCCTTTGGCTCTGCCATTTTAAATGTGCGGCCCAGGCCAGCACGCTTGTCTCCATGGAAGGCTGTGCATCAGAGGGTTTTCTGGGCCAGGCCTGCCTGGAGTTGTGCTCCCACACTGTCCACAGTCCGCTGGCCCACAGCGAGCTTCGAGGAGGCCAGGCAGTGTGGGGGGGTTGTGATCCCAGAAGGCGGCACAGCAGAGTGTGCAGGCGCCTGGGCCGCATTGCAGAAGGTAGGCGCCATTCCTCAAGCACCTGCGATACATCCATCATCACGTCTAAACCTCATTCATCATCCTCCTCAAAGAGCAGCCTCTCCTCCCAGTCTTTGCTGCTTCTTTCAGTGATGCTGTTCCAGACCTCACAGTCCTTTTCCCCGCTCTGGTCTGTAGACTCCTTCTGCCTCCCAGGCCTGGACTGTTTCAATGCCGCTTGCCCAGCAAGGCCCTTTGGTTAGGCTCTTCGGCTCTGCTGTGGGATGCTAGTTTGTACATCTGCGATGTGAAGTGGCTCCTCCCTGTGACTGTTATTCCTGGCTGAGATGTGTTTGCAGTATGCAGTCATCTGGAAAGCTTCATAATCAGGTCATCATGAGAGTGGAGATGAATCTTTCTAAAATGTGCCTTTCCTGCCTGCTCAAAATAATGTTTCCAGCTTCCAGTTACCTGCTGGAAAAAAAAAGTCTAACTTCTATAGTTTGGGGGAGCTAAATCAACCTACCCTTTTCAAACTGGTCATATTCTAGACTCCCTCCAGCCAGCCAAGATGTCCAACTATCCTCCAAAAATTTTTTTTCCAAAATGCTCCATATTTCCTTGATTCTGCATCCATGCCCTCAGGCAGGACAGATATTTCAAAGATCCTGACGTCCTATGACTTGAAGGTCACCAGCCTTCATCAGAGGCAGATGCAGTAACCAAGTTAAAGTGGACATATAAGAATCACTACCAGTGAGCGCTTTCTGAGAGTCAGAACTATCCTCCAGAGTCAAGCAGACTTGGTGAATTCCCATCTCATACAATCCCTCTCTGCTTGGGACATCCCTTCCTGCCCACCCACCTCTCTGAATCCTACCAATTATTCAGCGCCAGCACGCATGCCCAAGTCTCACCTTCTCTAGGAAGCCTTCCTTTACCCCACTGACTAGAAAATAAGCTTTCTGTCTTTGGAGTCTTGTAACACTCCCCAAAGTCCTTTATACAGTGGCTTGCAAATATGAAGTATTTGATTAATGCTTAAATTATTTACATTATATCTTAACACTCCTTTGGCAATTTTTCATGTTTTCCCTTTTACTGACATGAATCCTTCCAGTTCATACTGAACTTCTGGAGTAGAGCTCCTTTCCTCAATATCTAAAGCAGTGCCTGGCATGTCTTCAAACACAGAGATAAGCAATTAATGCTTTTCTATAATTCCTATAACACATAATTACTTCAGCATCTGAGATGCCCAGAACATTCTTTTTGATTTCTTGCGGTTGTGGTCATTGTTGCTGGTATCTGAATATATGATCCCTTCTAAAATGTAGAGCCTTTGGCCAGTTAGGGCAGAGTACAAGGTGAGTATTCATGAACAGTAGCACTCTTCCCAGTGGTGTTTCAGGGACCACAGCTCCTTCCATCTTTGGTTCTGCTATTTTAAATGAGCAGCCAAGGCCACCATGCTTGTCTGCAGGCAAGGTTGTGCACAAGAGGTTTTCTGGGCCCAGGCCCGCTTGGGAGTTTTGGGAATTCCAGGCCCAAAGGGAGATCTTTGGGAAAACATTTGAAGGGGAGCCTGCTAGTGCATCCCTTGCGCTACTTTGTTTCTTCCACCCACTCAGGAGGCCAACTCTGGGTTTGTCATGAAGGATTCAGTTATAAATATTCCCATTTTCCTATTTACAATATATTTCCCCCCCAAGAAAGAGGTTTCAGGGAGTAGTGGCATTGCCTGAGGTCTGTCTTTTAACTATTTATTTATTTTGTGGTTTCAAAAGAGTTGCATCAGGCAACTATTTAGTTGCATCACGCAGGGTCTTTCCTGGCGGAGGTGTGGACCACTAGTTGTGGTGCGTGGGCTCCAGAGCAATTGGGCTTCAGGAGTTGAGGCCCTCAGGCTTAAGATGTGAGATTTTATTTCNTTGTGGTTTCAAAAGAGTTGCATCAGGCAACTATTTAGTTGCATCACGCAGGGTCTTTCCTGGCGGAGGTGTGGACCACTAGTTGTGGTGCGTGGGCTCCAGAGCAATTGGGCTTCAGGAGTTGAGGCCCTCAGGCTTAAGATGTGAGATTTTATTTCTCCAACAGGGAATCGAACACTTGTCCCCTGCCTTGCAAGGTGGATTCCTAACCACTGGACCACCAGAGAAGTCCCTGGAGGTCTTTTAGATTTTCCATGTTATTAAGATTTTTCACATGAAAAACTGTGCAAGAACCAGAGAAAGCATCAGCCCAAAGAACAATGCCTGCGGGATCCCCCTGGCTCTGGAGCTTGGATCACCAAAATCACCGCCGGGTGCGTCCTCTCATTAGTTGGGCCCCTGGTATGACAGCTGATTCCTCGTCATTTCTAAACCTGCCTTCTTCTCAACATTCTTATTTCCAACAGATGGGAAATTCAGCCCTGTCTTGCTTTCTCTCCCTCTCTTAATTGGTTTTCCATATGCAGGCCTCAGAAACAGAGCTTTGCTGTTCACATCCTCCCTTAATGTGATGAGGCGGACTCTAGTGTCAGGGGAAAGAGAAGAAGGGGTTGGGGGGATGTTAGAGGGGAGTCCCTCCCACTTGCTTTGGGCTTCAAAAAGGCAACCCAGCTGCTGGGAAGAGAGTGTCCAGACTGGACTGGCCAGCACGGAGTCACATTCTGCCCCTTGGAGAATCATGTGAGGTGCCTGACAGGCTGCATTCTCAGGAAACTTGCAGGATTCTGGTTGTGACGGTTAATACAGGTTTTCCAGGAGAGGACCAAGGCTTTGGGAATCTCAGGCTGCCTGTCCAGTGGACTCCCATCGTCCAGCTGCCAGATTCAAACCAGCATGTGCAGAGTGTTTAAGGTGGGTCTTCTCTGGAACCGCACCTTTTTAAGCTGATCTGAAGCAATACTGGGACCTCTTTACCACTCACTTCCTTGTTGCTAACTCACCTGGAGAGCAAAAAACGCCCTCTTTGCTGACGGTCTCGGATGTGTTTCCAGTCTTCTGTGGAAAGTGTGCTCTGAATCCTGCTTCCTGTGAGAACCCAATGGTCTCAGAATACAAAACAGCCTTAGTTTCAACTGGGCTGCTGCCAAGAACTCGAGTAGTCTAGAAAGAGCTGTCCCAAATTTTTGCTTTTTTCCCTTTGGCAAGCAGCACCTAGTGGTCCTCATTTCGGTGATTATAGGTTTGTGTAACACACTAGGGTCTGGGCCACAGAATAGCCATGCTCTGAGGGCTGTCCTTGGAAGGGCGCCAACCAGCTGCAGTTTTCTGCACTGTACTTGTTGCCCCTGCTGCCCCAGTTGGAGATCCGGGGTCGGGAGGGGCAGCATCTGCAGCTGCCCGCGAGCAGCCGGGCCCGCCTGACAGAGTCACGGACCGGTCCCATGGGCAGAGCCCCCTTTCCACATGAAGGATTAAATTAGCATTATTTCTTCCTCATCTGAAAATGTGCTCAGAGCCTAGGCACTCTTTCCTGCAGCCCGGAGTATGAACTGTGCAAGACAGGAAGAGCCCAGCCTTCACAAGGCATCTTGGACCGTGAAGCTTTCAGGTTGGGCTTTCACTAAATGCCATGTTGGGGGCTGGGGAGTCTTTCCCTCTTTCATCCCTAGCCAGAGAACAGACGGCTGAGCCTCGTTCATGCTCATCATCTTAATCACAGGCTGAAGATGAATATTTTTGGTTAGTTTCCCTCTTTTTTATATATACACAGTGCCTATTTATAGCTATTTGCTTACAGACTCTACCAATTACTTGAAAGACTTGTATTTAGAGAGAGACAGACTGAAAATGTGAGTTCAGCGAATCGCCATGGTTCTGCATTAGATTAGCCCTTTGTGGGGCGGGATCAGCCTGGAGACAGTGGTTGGCATGTGAGCAGTGACGCTGGAGCTGGAAATGACCATCTGTTGTCATGTTCACTGGAGGTTGATTAGAGAAAACACACTCTTCTCTGTTTTTCTGTTTGTGTAGCAAATGCATTTCTTTTTAAAAATATTTATTTGTTTATTTGGCTGCGGGTCTTAGCTATCACATGAGGGCCCTTTTTAGTTGCAGCCTAGAGTTAGTGGCCTCTAGTTCCCTGACTAGGGATTGAACCTAGGCTCTCTGCATTGGAAGGTTGGAGTCTTAGCCACTGGAACAACGGGGAGTCCCTCTTCTCTATTTTATCTTTATTATTACCAGCTCACTGGATCCCCTTGTTACGTGTCTTACAGGCTTTATATTCTAAACCCAGTGGCAGTGCTGTCTCTGCAGCTGTCAGTGACACCCTATTTGCCAAATCAGGGCTCTCCTTCCCTGCTTTCTCATACTTCCCTTCTCTTTGACATGAACCATTTTCTCCAGGGAATATTTCCCCTGGATGCGGAGGCATTCTTGTAGCTCACTCCTCCTCCTCCATCTTTGGGCTTTTTCCCTTTCTGCCTTGCCTTTCAAACATTGGTTCTCCCCAGGGTTCCATCCCCCACCCCTTTTCTCTTCTCAGTCTGTATTTTCTGCCTCTTTTTCTGCAACATGAAGAGGTGGAGATCTGGCACGCCGCTTGGGAGTCTAGGACTCGGCAGTGTGTAGGGCAGTCAGTGGGCAGCTGCCTGGAGAAGCAAGCTCTCTTTTAGGCAGGCAGACCCACAGGCTTGCTCAGACTCCCGGCCCTTCTCCTCATGCCAGCTACAGGGCTGAAGAGGGGCAGGGGGGCTCGTGGGAGGCTGAGATGTGGTGGAACCTGAGAGAGTACTTCAACTGTTGTCCACAGAAGAGAGGGGAGAAATAAGCTGAACCTGTNTTTAGGCAGGCAGACCCACAGGCTTGCTCAGACTCCCGGCCCTCCTCCTCATGCCAGCTACAGGGCTGAAGAGGGGCAGGGGGGCTCGTGGGAGGCTGAGATGTGGTGGAACCTGAGAGAGTACTTCAACTGTTGTCCACAGAAGAGAGGGGAGAAATAAGCTGAACCTGTTTTGATGGCCAAGGCCAGCAATAGGAGATGGATGTCAAATTCCCTACCTTCAAACGCAGGATTGCAGTATAGTTAGAAGGGCAACACGTGAGGCAAGGAGGTTGGGCTCCAGCTATGTGGTCCCTGGGTTAGAGACCCAGGGAACTGGACAGACAGAAGAACCTCTGAGTAAGAGATGAGACTTTGGAGTCTAGCATACCCAGGGAAATGTTAAACATTGCGCTTGAGGGAGAGAAACATTGAAGAGATGAACAGAGAAAGGAGAAAAAATTTTTTTAAAAGCTGGAAAATAAAATGACATCAGGTAGGAATGATAACTAACTCCGATGGAGCAGTTTCTCTGTGCCAGGAACCCTGGGGCGTGCCTTGCAAGCATTTTTTTTTTTTTTTTTTTTTTTAATTTAGAAATGGAAGAGGAGGAAGATGCCACAGGGAGAAGAAAATTTCAAGCCACTCCCTATCCCTGAAACATCATTGTCGCTTTTTCTTTACTGTCACATCGTCCTGTCCTTAGGGCCCAGCTGAGAAAGCACCGCCTTTCAGCATCTTCCCAGGCAGCTAGCATCCCCTTTGGAATCACCCGACACTTTGTGCATTTTATTCACTCAGTCAGCAAATGTTCATCCATTTTAGAATTTCTGCTTTTTTAACAAAAATATTTTTTTATTACCTGCTGGACTCCATTTTTCTCTTTCATGCTGAAGATTTAGTAATGAGCACATAGAGTGGTCAACAAAGAAATATTTAATAGGCAAATGAGTGACGAGTATAAAATAGGATGCTTACTCAAGATCCATTTGAACCCGTATATAGGCAGATCTCTGATCAGCCCATTTGCGATATAAATTGCTTAATTTACTATGACAGCCAAGTTGAGGGATTCCCTGAATGGTGGTTTTCTACGGCTTTGTTTACACTGCTCAATTGACACTTCAGGTTAATGTCAGACAGCAGCCAACTGTTGAAGTTCCCTGTAACGCAGGCACATTCTCTGAATACTTACTATGCACGATTCAATAATGATTAACATTTGAACCGTGTCTAGGCTGAGCGAGCCACATCAAACTCTTTTTTCCCCTAGGATTTTATAATATCAAATATGGACTGAATGAGTAGGTGTCAGAGAAACTGACTTTGTAAACCAAAAATCATAAACCTAGATCCACTTGAAATATGTCATGTGGAGTGCATATATAAAAATTATAAGCGTTTTGATTTTTCCCTCGGAGGTAATAAATAACATATGTAATATTCCTCCTCACCTTTTTCTGATTAGCTTTATGTCTGGCGTACTTTCCCCAATACTCCTGTTTCATGTTGTAAGGATTTCACCAGGGAGAGACAGGATTCTAAATAAGTAGTGTGGGTGTAACAGTAAACTTGCAGCAATCAGGGTGAAGTCCAGGAATAAGAGACAGGATGAATTTGGTGAGCAATTTTTTTTTTTAAATATTTGGCTATGTCAGGTCTTAGCTGCTACACATGGGGTCTTTGTCGCATCATTCAGGATCTTTCGTTTTGGCCGATGGGCTCAGTTGCCCTGGGGCATGTGGGATCTTAGTTCCCATAACACAGATCAAATCAACATCGCCTGCATTGCAAGGCAGATTCATAACCTCTGGACCACCAGGGAAGCCCCCTTCTGAGGAATTTTTCATGGTGGTCAGGCCTCCCTATTTTTCTCTTCTCTGGGTACTTACCATCAGGGCTGCATGAGCCCCAAGGGGTGGGGGTGGCCCCGAAGGGCAAAGGACATGTGACCCACCATATACCAGACCCACAAACCAGCTCCACCATCCCTCAGTGCCAACATGCTCCCCATGTGCCCAGCCCCCTCGGCCTTAGCACCTGTACCCACGTGGCTCATGTAACAGAATGCTCTGGGCTGCTGCCTTCTACCCTGGGAATCCATGGACGGTGAAGCCAGGTGGAGAGTGGACAGCTCTCCTGTTTTGCTGGTTTATGTGATGGGCAGCTTGACAGTGTTTGTTTGGAGGGAAGGGCTATAAGGCCGTAACAAGTGTAATGGATGCCGCTTGCTGAAGAGGGTGAGTGCAGGTCACTAAAGGCTGGGCAGCCCATGTTGGCAGGTTGGGCAGGCAAGAGACGAAGGCTGAGCTGTGCTGGATTCAGGGAGGAGAGCTCAGTGCTCAGGTGACTGCTGGGGTCGGATGACCCCAGTACAGAACAAAAATTGGGAATTCCTGTTTTATCTCACTCTTATTTTCACAATTTTGCCCAGACCCTCAGTTTAACATATAAGATTTAGGTGATGTTGCCGCATTTTTTTTTTTTTTTGCATAATTTTCATTCTCTTTCTTCATTCATCGGAGAAGGCAATGGCACCCCACTCCAGTACTCTTGCCTGGAAAATCCTGTGGGCATAGGAGCCTGGTAGGCTGAAGTCCATGGGGTCGCTAAGAGTCGGACATGACTGAATGACTTCACTTTCACTTCTCACTTTCATGCATTGGAGAAGGAAATGGCAACCCACTCCAGTGTTCTTGCCTGGAGAATCCCAGGGACGGGGGACCCTGGTGGGCTGCCGTCTATGGGGTCGCACAGAGTCAGACGACTGAAGTGACTTAGCAGCAGCAACAGTTCTTCGTTTGTTCCTATACTCATTCACTTTTAAACCACTTAATTTGGATATGATTGATATACAAAAAGCTGTACATATTTATTGTGTACAACTTCTTGGGGTTTGAAATAAGTATCCATCCATCAAACCAGTGTCACAATCTACGCCATAAATCATCCATCACCTCCAAATGTTTCCTCCCACCTCCTTCGTTATCACTGTGTGTGTGTGTGAGACAGAGATAAGAACACTAGACATAGGATTCCACCTTCTTAGCAAATATGTGAGTACACAACACAGTGTTGTTACGTGTGCACACCATGGTTTACAGTGGGTCTCTAGGGCTTAACTTGCGTAACTGACAGTTTGTACCCTTTGACTGATGCCCCGTGATTTCCTCTCCCCTTTTCTTTGCTGTGTGTGCTGAGCCGCTCAATTGTGTCCAGCTCTTTGCAGCCCCATGGACTGTAGCCAACCAGCCTCCTCTGTCCATGGGATTCTCCAGGCAAGACTATTGGGGTGGGTTGCCATGCCCTCCTCCAGGGGATATTCTCAACTCATCAAACCCAGGTCTCTCTCCCGCATTCCAGATGGATTCTTTACCAGCGAAGGCCACCAGAGAAGCCCCCCACCGTTCTTTATACTTGTCTAATAATACCTTGTTCCAGCTGATTTAGATCTCTCAGTCATTACAGAGTCGAGTAATTGATCACACCTTGATTTTGATGGCTATCTGTGGAAGGCCGCAGGTTTGACTTGAACTGAAATGCTTTCTTTGAGTTGGTCAGTTTTGTCTGTGTGCCCAGCCTTGTGGCAAGTGCCGTGGGAGTTTAAGAAACATGTAACCGGGACTTTTGTACTTAACACTTACCGCCAACAGGATCTCATTTCATCCTCATAGTCATCCTGTGAGGTAGGCATTATTTTTATCCTCATTTGACATACTTGGAAACAGGAAGTCAGAGTGGTTAAATGATTTAACAAGATAATAGGAAGAGATTATTCTAAAGGCCACTGAAATGCACAGTGGTTTCTCCAAGTTCCTTTTCAGAACTTGAGAGTAATGGCAGGGGGGGATGCTGCTTCATTTCTCAAAGCTCTGTCCATCCCAGTATTCGAGCCAGGAGGGCCATCTCTATGACTGTTCAGAGCTTTCCCCGCCTATTTCTGAAAATTAAGTAAAGTGTCAGCTCAAAGTGTGGGGGTTCCAACCAGTGTTTTTCAGGCATTATTTTTAGAGAAAAACTATCTTTAGATCCAGAATGATGTTTAAAAATCAAGACAACAATGAGCACATTGGCATCAGGAGATGTAAGTCTTCACCGTGCAGTGAGGTGGGAGGCAGCCTTGGCCTAAGCCCACAGTTTCCGAGACAAGTAAAACTGTGAGCAGACTGGTGCTTTGATCCACATTTGCGCCCCACGTGTCCCCCGACATGTAGCCTGAATGCACTATGATCTGGGCAGAGGAGCAGGCAGCAGGTGGTGGGACACAGACTGACTAGCACAATAAAGACCTTAGTGACTTGAACTTCCCCTTGAGTTTGGAAGTCCTTGAACTTCTCTTGGATTGAAGAAATGATCAGCCAATCAAATGTTTAGTGTAAGAAAAAACTTTAGTATAATAAACTTTAAAAGACGAATTTGACTCACATAACAAACTGACTCACAGAACAAGCCACTTCAAGAACTTTTAAGCACCAAAGGTGAAGCGTACATCATGTGAAATGCCAGGCTGGATGAATCCCAAGCTGGAATCAAGACTCAATCAGAAGTATCAGCAACCTCAAATAATGCAGATGATACCACTCTAATGGCAGAAAGTGAAGAAGAACTGAAGAGCCTCTTGATGAGGGTCAAAGAGGAGAGTGAAACAGCTGGTTGAAATTCATCATTCAAAAACTGGTATCCTGGCATCTGGTCCCATCACTTCATGGAAAA
The DNA here is from genome assembly GCA_006410615.1 of Neotragus moschatus. Classification (NCBI taxonomy): domain Eukaryota; kingdom Metazoa; phylum Chordata; class Mammalia; order Artiodactyla; family Bovidae; genus Neotragus; species Neotragus moschatus. The sequence continues at coordinate 15,593 of SJYA01001523.1, forward strand.
TAAAAGGGGAAGAAGTGGAAACAGTGGCATATTTTATTTTCTTGGATTCCAAAATCACTGTGGACTGTGACTGCAGCCACGAAATTAAAAGAAAAGCTATGACAAAACTAGACAGTGATTTAAAAGGCAGAGCCATCACTTTGCTGACAAAGGTGCACATTGTCAAAGCTATGGTTTTTCCAGTAGTCACGTATGGATATGAGAGTTGGACCATAAAGAAGGCTGAGTGCTGAAGAATTGATGCTTTCAAATTGTGCTGCTGGAGAAGACTCTTGAGAGCCCTCGAACTGCAAGGAGGTCAAACCAATCAAGTCTAAAGGAAATCAACCTTGAACATTCATTGGAAAGACTGATGCTGAAACTGAAGCTCCAATACTTTTTCACTTTGATGTGAAGAGCCAGCTCACTGGAGAAGCCCCTAGTGCTGGAAAGGATTGAGGGCAGGAGGAGAAGGGGATGACAGAGGATGAGATGGTTAGATGGCATCTTTGACTCAATGGACATGAGTTTGAGCAAATTCTGGGAGACAGTGGAGAACAGGAAAGTGTGTGCTGCAATCCATGGGTCACAAGGAGTCAGATATAACTTAGTGACTGAACAACAATAAAGTTGTTGCTAATTAAACTTAAATCCAACCTATTCACTAAAAGTATACATGAAGAGATTGCATTTTAGAAAACAGTTTGATAATCAAATATCTGGGAAAGCTTGGGGATTTCCCCGTTAGCACAAGTGATTAAGTTTGCTAAGTAAATATTCATTGTCATCAAAGAACAGAGATGGCATCATATAGCATGAGGAATAAAATGGGTCATTAGAAGGAGAATGAAATTTTAAACTGATCTTTGTGAATTATAAAACAAAGCAAAAACGAATAGAGTTCAGTGGAAATGAATGGCAGGCCACGAAACAAGGCAGAAAAGTAAAGAAACCCTCAAAGTGACAAATCAGTGCTTCCACCGTAAATGCTTCTCTTGCCAGTCCTGTTCAAATTCTGGAACATGAATTGGAGAACAAATAAGTCTTCTCCAAATGCAGACCAGAGAAATTATTAGTTTTCTTTTTTTTTTTTTCCGGGTATAGTAATGAATTTACTTTCCTCTTCTTTCCTGTTCTTTGACTAGAACAGTACATAAAAGAAAAAACTTATATTAAACTGATAATAGCTAGCATTCAGTGACCTTGATTGCCAGACATTATTATTTCATAGAGTTACTGCAAGAATTAAATGATTTAATATTCATAGAATACTTACCACCATAGTTTATGATTTACAGTAGTAAGTGCTTCTAAGCTGTTATTATCTTTCAATATTGATAGTGTTGACAGTAGACCACACACTATGCTAAGCAGTTTGCTGTTGTTCTACTGATTTCGTTGATAGTAAACTGGGCCAAGGGAGGTTAAGAAAGTTGCTCAAGATTTCACAATGACATTCATTGTGCACTTACTATGTGCTAGACATACTGCTGATAAACATTTTCGATGCCTCATCACATCTAGGCCACCCAACTAGTCTGTGAAATACATTATATTTTCCCAGTTTTACAAATGGGGAGATGCCTAAGGTCACATAGCCAGTGAGCGATGGAGCAGATATCCGAACGCAAGCAATCTGGTTCCCAGAGTGTGCGCCTGGGAGGGAGATATCAGGGACTCACTTCCATCACCAGGCCCCTTCCTTTTGTCCTATTACCATTCCCACCAGTGCTCTCCTGCAATGTTAGGAGGTTGCCTCTTCCTAGGCCCCGTTCTGCAGCCACAAGTAATCCATTCTACTCAGAAGTTACAGAGAGAGAGACCCAGACAACCCCTCTTGGCTATGCACTGATGTTGGGACACCTGGCAAGCTGCCCAGTTTTCTCTAGGAATGGAAACTTTTGTTTTAAGATTTTTTTTTTTTTATGTAGACCATTCTTAAAGTGTTGATTGAATTTAATACAACATTGCTCCTGTTTTCTGTTTTGGTGTTTGGCTGCAGGGCATATGGAATCTTAGTTCCCCTACAAGGGATTGAACTTGCATTGGAAGGCTAAGTTTTAACCACTAGACACTCAGGGAGGTCCCGGAAACTTTTGCTCTGAAATTTCCATTTCTTGTCAGCTACTAACATAACAATGTAACATTTTATTTAAGTCTTGTATAATTAGAAGTCTCAAAGGTTATACACCAAGATGTTAACAACAGCTAATAAATGTACAGGTAATTTTAATTTTCCTGTTGATAGATTTTTGTGTTTTCCAACTTATATAAATTACATAGTCAGAAATAATATATTTTATAGAAATACAATTGAAGACTAGATGGTTGTTTCCCAAGAGTCAGGAGGATGGGTTGTTCAGCCAAGAGAGCAAGATCGCTTTCTGGGAACCCCAGGCAGCATCCCCAGTGGTCCAGGCAGCCCCTGGTCCCTTCCCAGTTCAGTGACTCTGTCATCTGTGATGATTAGTGTCTTTCAAATTATCTTAGCCATGGGCTCTTTTTCTCAAACAAAAATATAGAGAAACACAATCTATTTAGCAAATATATATTATGGATTCTTCTTTAAGGGTTAAACTGTGCTGATAGAAATGGAAGTAGAACCCTAGATCCTTAGCCATTAACCCACCATCCCATCTAAAAGCAACTCCCAAGGTGTGTCTGGAACCCCTCTGGCTCTGGAAAACACACTTCTCCACTGAACCTGTTGGTCCACCTCTGGAAACTTGAACTCCTTTAGATTTCCAGAATTTGCTCAGAGATGGAGCTCTGTCCGTTCACTGTATATTAAGCAAGATGGTGATTTTCTTCATGAGCTCTAAATTTTTCTGCTGATCTCCTTCTTTACATCCACAATCAATACACAAGACTAATCCATCTTGTAATTGAGTATTCCTGTCTGACCGGAATGATTTATCATCTCAGAGGTGGCTTTCAGCTCGGAGGGGAAAGAGAAAGATGCGTGTGTTTACACTTCTCTCTGAACTCCCTCGTTTCTACCCAGAGGTTAACAAAGCCCGTGCCCTTTTCTCATCCATCAAGCTGATGGATGGACTAGTTGGCACCTCTGCGTCGTGCTCTGAAGCCTTCTGCTCTCTTGACTTCTGTGTTGTCCTGTTGAACTGGTTTCCTTCTGCATGTTATTTTCCTCTTCTCTGCCTCGTTTGCTGGCAGTTTTCCTTTGGCACTAGTTTTGTCTGTGGGCTTCTGCTGTCTAGGCAGCTCATCCATTTCCGGGGTTCAGTGATCACTGCATTCTGGACAGTGCTTGAATCAGTATATGCCTTCAGTCTCTCTTACAGGGTCCAGTGTCTTTGCTCCGTGTGTAGTCGATCTCTCTCCCTTGAGTTCACATTAATTTTTCAAAGTCAACATGCCTAACTCTAAGATCATAGTATCCCCACTGTTTCCTGCTCTAAAATCTCTATTCTGCCAATGTCAATATTTTCTTTATCACCAAAGTTGAAACCTTGGGATTTTATCTTTTATACTCTACAGTCACCAAAAATCTTTTTATTTTACCTTCAAAACTTCTCTTAGATATGTCTTTGCTCATCACTCCATGTCATAGAATTTAAGAACACAATGCTTTCTTATCACTTAGTTGTTAATAAATAAATATTTTCTGAATCTGGGCTTCCCTAGTATCTCAGTTGGTGAAGAATTGACGTGCAAAGCAAGAGACCCGGGTTTGATCCCTGGGTCAGGAAGATTCCCTGGAGAAGGAAATGACCAGTGCTCTTGCCTGGAGAATTCCGTGGACAGAGGAGCCAGCAGGCTACGGTCCACGGGGTTGCAAAGAGTAAGATAGGACTGTGAGACTCACTTTGACTTTGACTTTTCAAATCTGGATCTAGTCCAACTATGTCAGAAAAATTCTGAAAGCCATTAACATTCTAAGAAATCTCTGCTTCTTGTCTTTTGTTTCAACAGTGTGTTTAATACCCTGTCAATTTAATAATGAAGACACCAATTTAATAATTCAGTACTTCTATGTATATAGATACAAAAATCCTCAACAAAATACTGGCAAGTAGAATTCAGCAACATAGAAAGAGGATTATACAACATGACCAAGTGGGTTCATCCCAGGAATGTAATGATAGTTGAATAGCTAAAACTGATTAATGTAATATAGCATATCAGTAGACTAGAGGACAAAAAATATTTGGTAATATCAGATGCAGAAAAGAACTTTTGGCAAGTGCCATACTTTTTCTGGATAGAAACACAAACTGTGAATAAAAGGGGACCTTACTCAATTTGATAGAGCATCTACCAAAAAAAGAAAAAGAAAACCTATAGCTAGCATCCTACTGAATGGTGAAAGATTGAATATTTTACCCTAAGATCAGGAATAAGACAAGGATGCTAGCTTTCACCATTTGTTTCGGCATTAAATTGAGATTCTAACAGGGCAATTGGGTAAGAAAAAGAACTAAGGTATTCAGATTGACACGGGAGAAGTAACACTATGCATATCTGTAAATGACATGAGATCGTGTTTAAAAAATCCCAAGGAGTCAACTAAAAGACTACTAGAACTAATAAACAGGTCCTACAAGGTTGCTGGGTCATCGAAAAAGCAAGAGAGTTCCAGAAAAGTATCTACTTCTGCTTAATTGACTACGCCAAAGCCATCGACTGTGTGGATCACAATAAACTGTGGAAAATTCCGAAAGAGATGGGAATACCAGACCACCTGACGTGCCTCTTGAGAAATCTGTGTTCAGGTCAGGAAGCAACAGTTAGAACTGGACATGGAACAACAGACTGGTTCCAAATAGGAAAAGGAGTACGTCAAGGCTGCATATTGTCACCCTGCTTATTTAACTTGTATGCAGAGTACATCATGAGAAATGCTGGGCTGGAAGAAGCACAAGCTGGAATCAAGATTGCTGGGAGAAATATCAATAACCTCAGATATGCAGATGATACCACCCTTATGGCAGAAAGTGAAGCAGAACTCAAGAGCCTCTTGATGAAAGTGAAAGAGGAGAGTGAAAAAGTTGGCTTAAAGCTCAACATTCAGAAAACGAAGATCATGGCATCTGGTCCTATCACTTCATGGGAAATAGATGGGGAAACAGTGGAAACAGTGTCAGACTTTATTTTTCTGGGCTCCAAAATCACTGCAGATGGTGACTGCAGCCATGAAATTGAAAGATGCTTTCTCCTTAGAAGGAAAGTTATGCCCAACCTAGACAGCATATTAAAAAGCAGAGACATTACTTTGCCAACAAACATCTGTCTAATCAAGACTTTGGTTTTTCCAGTGGTCATGTATGGATGTGAGAGTTAGACTGTGAAGAAAGTTGAGCCCCGAAGAATTAATGCTTTTGAACTATGGTGCTGGAGAAGGCTCTTGAGAGTTCCTTGGACTGCAAGGAGATCCAACAAGTCCATTCTAAAGGAGATCAGTCCTGGATGTTCATTGGAAGGACTGATGCTGAAGCTGAAACTCCAGTACTTTGGCCACCTCATGCGAAGAGTTGACTCATAGGAAAAGACCCTGATGCTGGGAGGGATTGGGGGCAGGAGGAGAAGGGGACGACAGAGGATGAGATGGCTGGATGGCATCACAGACTCGATGGACATGAGTTTGGGTGGACTCCGGGAGTTGGTGATGGACAGGGAGGCCTGGCGTGCTGTGATTCATGGGGTCGCAAAGAGTCGGACACAACTGAGCGACTGAACTGAACTGAACTGAGCTGCACAAGGTTGTACAGTAGAAGAGCCATGTACACCAATCAGCTGTATCTCTATACAGCAGCAGTGAACAGATCAAACATGAAATTAAGAAAATAGTTCATTTGCAATAGCATTGAAAAGAATGAAATACTTAGGAGTGAATTTAAGAAAAGAAGTACAAAAGCTACATTCTGAAAACTGTAAAGCACTTAAGGAAGACCTGAATAAATGAAAAGATATCCCATGTTCATGGATTAGAAGACAATATATTAAGATGGCAATAATCCCCAAATTGATTTATGAGTTTAATATACTTACTAACAAAACCCCAGCTGACCCTTGGCAGATTATTGATTAAACTGATCCTCAAATTCATTAAAAAAAAAAATTCAAGAAACTCAGAATAATCCAATCAATCTTGGAGAAAAAAAACAAAAACATTGAACTACTCATACCTCCTGATTTCAAAACTTACTACGAATAATTACAGTAATCAAGATACTGACTTAAGAATGTAGACATATAAATAAGTGGAATAGAATTGAGAGTCTGGAAATAAACTCTTACAGTCAACTGATTTTCAACAAGAATGTCAAAAGCATTAATTAAGGAAGTAATAGTCTCTTGAACAAGTGGTGCTGACACAATGGATATCCACATGCAAAAGAATGAAACTGAATCCCTACCTCTCACCACATATAAACATAATTCAAAGTGAATCAAAGATCCAAACAGACGTACTAAACTATAAACTCTTGAAAGAGAATATAGATGTAAATCTTTATGACCTTGGATGAAGCAATGATTTCCTAGATATGACACCAAAGCATAAGAAGTACAGTGGAAATTAGATAAATTGGGATTCATTAACATTTAAACCTTTTGTGCCTCAAAAAACACCGTCAAGAAAGTGAAAAATACAATCCATAGAGTGGGAGAAAATATTTGGACCTGATGAGGGACTTGTATCTGGAATGTATAAAGAACTCTTACAACTAAATAATGAAAGGATCTGAATATACTTTTCCCCAAAAAGGAGGATATACAAGCGGCCAACAAACACAGGAAAAGATGCTCTGCTTTATTAGTCATCTGCTGCTGCTGCTGCTGAGTCGCTTCAGTTGTGTCCGACTCTGTGCAACTCCATAGACGGCAGCCCACCAGGCTCCCCCGTCCCTGGGATTCTCCAGGCCAGAACACTGGAGTGGGTTGCCATTTCCTTCTCCAATGCGTGAAAGTGAAAAGTGAAAGGGGAGTCGCTCAGTCGTGTCCGACTCTTAGCGACCCCGTGGACTTCAGCCTACCAGGCTTCTCCGTCCATGGGATTTTCCAGGCAAGAGTACTGGAGTGGGGTGCCATTGCCTTCAAACCACAATGAGATAGAACATTATACCCAATAGCCTCTAACAAAAGACAGGCAGTAATAAGTGTTGACAAATATATGGACAAATTGAAACCCTCATACACCGCCAGAGGGACATAACATGGTGGATATGTTTTCAAGCAAGCTCAGATCCTGTAGTATTGTAGTATTTATGCTTGAAAAAAATCTGGGTATAAGTGGACCCATGCATTTCAAACCCATATTGTGAAGGGTCAACGCTAAAAGCAAAAATAAATAAATAAGTAAAATAACCTAAATTCCTATTAAAGGGGAATGCATAAATAAAAGGTGCTGTTTTATGTACTGAAATAGGAAATAATTAAAAGTAATAAACATACATATATATATATACATACACACATAATATTTGAGCTCTAAAAATCACAGTCGTGGATACAAACATCAAGTTGCAAAATAGAGAATAACACATACATGTACATTTCTGAAGTATAGAACTACCATGCATTATTCCTTGACACAAGTATCTGTTACTGTATCTTTAAATGGCTAAGAGATGCACTGAAGTCGTGATCACAGCAGCCACTGGGGTAATGGGTGAAGAGACGGGGATTGAAGGTGGAGAAAAGGGATCTGGCGCTTCATCTTCATTGTACTACTTCTCTAACTGAAAGAAAAAAGCAGATATGACAAAATGTTAATATTTATTCCTTCTGAGTGACAGCTCACAGGGTGTTCATTATATTATTCTTTGTACTGTGCTTTTTGTTTAATTTCTCCCAACAAAACTTAAGGAGATAACAGCATCTTTCATCATTTAGTCTTAGACTTATTTATTGTTTAGGTATTTTATGTTCCTGTTTGTTTTAGAAGTAATTGTATATAAGTATAGCTGAGATAGCTACATTTCCTTCCTTTGTTTATGTTTACAAAGCGTATTGCTTTTATTCAACATTCTTTGCTATCAAAATGTGGTTTTTATATACAAACTTGTGAGCAGTCGATTATGAGGGCTCACAGTTCTACCAGTCTGTATATTAAGAATGTACTTCCTATGGTATGTGTGTGTGTGTGTATTCAGTCGTCTCCAACTCTTTGCGACCCCTGGACCATAGCCCGCCAGGCTTCTGTGTCCATGGAATTTACAGTCAAGTAGACATCCTCACACACCTCGATCGCCGGAAGCATCCATTTGTATTGGAGCCAGCATAGCCACCAGCCAACAGAAGCAAGAGGTCCAAAAGAGCTCCTCTTTGGCGCTGGTGATTTGTTGGCGCTGACTGTTAAGACGGGAGGTCTGAAACCTCCGACGTTTATTGGCTCAGTCTGCAGCACGTCTCTCCAGTGTCGTTGCCGCGGCTCTGGCACAAAGATGGGGCTCTCTGCCTTTCCCACCAGTGCCACTCCTTCCCGCCTTAAACCGCGTACAGCACAGAAGTCCCGCGCAGGCAGGGTGGAGGGCACGCTCACAGTCCTTTATCACACAAAGGGGATGCTGCGCAGATGGTGGCGAGGGCGCCTTTACAGACACATCACCCACTGCAGCTCTTAGGCATCGGATGGGGAGTCTGGCAAACTTTGGAGGTGCACCCCAGGTAATTGCTGGGACCATATTTGAAAAGTAACAGATAAATGTGGATTTAAAGCAGACTAGTAATTACACAGTTAAGTGCTAGGGTGCGATGTTTAAGCATGCACAGGTTAGAGAGAGGGGAACCACCGTACCTTACCTTTGGGGATTCACCAGGGTCTTCAGCTGGAGGAGAACTCAAGTCTCTCTCGCTGAACTTTTATTTGCTCCTCCCCACAAGCAGGAGCAGGAGGAAGTTATCTAAAAGAAGGAACTGGGCATGCTCAATTTGGACCCTTTCATCTGTCTAATTTTGAAGTCAGCCTGTCCCTGGGATAGATGTCAGTACACAAGGGTCAGTTAATAGCACGGCCTCCCTGACACAGATCTGAAGCTATGTTCTTTTCAACCAGGTTTATCAGTAACAAAGACCATATGTTTAGCTCCATCTGTCTGGCCTCTTACCCATCAATTGGTCCCAAACTCAAGAGGGAAAGAGGGAGCAGGTACAGTCAAGTGTCCCCCTCCCCCACCACAGCCTGATGATCAATTAGGGTAAAACTCCAAGAGTATAAATTAACATAACCCACGATATCAATGGGGTGCAGTATAGGTGGCTCCGTGATAAAGAACCCGCCTGCCAATGCAGGAGACACAGGAGACACGGTTCCATCCCTGGGTCGGGAGGATCCCCCGGAGGAGGTAATGGCAACCCCCTCCCGTGTTCTTGCCTGGAGAATCCCATGGACAGAGGAGCCTGGTGGGCTGCAGTCCACGGGGTCACAAGGAGTCTGACATGACTGAGCACGCATTACCACATGACATCAACCAATAATATATATATATACCAGAATGATCTTATCTGAATAGTTTCCTGAGCATTGCTCACTTACTTTTAGATTTCATAAGAGGGGTTAAAAAAATAAATGTACGATTTATCATGGCATGCTTGAATAACTTGAGACAGACTCCATTAAGATGTACATTTTATAATGTATTATATTATCCACAAAGGTATACAAGTGTACACAGATTTATTTGACTCAATCATGCAATAGCAGAAACTAAAGGTACCAAAAAAAAACACAACCCTGCATGCTGTCACAGTACACAGGTCTGCAAATGGCCATCTGTACATTGGCAGAACACAGTGGTTTTAAGGTTGAATTGGTTTGGGATTTCCTTTGTATTTGTGGTGGTTTATGACTGATATTCCATGTAACTTGAGCTCTCTGTTTATATTTAATAGAAGATTCATTCCTGTGGCAGGATACACATTTATGTTCCAGTGTTGAATAAAAGCTACTGTTCTGCAGGAGGGATATAAAATGTTGATTTAAAATGACACATTCCAATAACAGTGATCTAATTCTTCCAAACCCTCTCCCCAGGTCCTGGGAACAGCATGGCTCTGGCCAAGGATGATTCTTCCCTTCTGGAATATTCAGCCTTCAACACATCTATCCATGCTGCCATTCGACACCAGAACTGGAAACTGCTCACTGGCTACCCAGGTAGAAGGCTTAGCATCTCCCACCAGAACAGCTGGGAGATTTTCCAAAGAATAGCTGCCTTTCGCAGAACACCATCTCTGGACTGCTGAATGAGAGGGAGGGGTGTAATCTCGTCCTACATTTTTAAAAATTAGGAACTAACTGTTGAGGTGGTGGTGGGGCAGGAGGAGGCTTCCCAGGTGGCACAAGTGGTAAAGAACCCGCCTGCCAATGCAGAAGATGTAAGAGACATGGGTTCAATCCCTGGGTCGGGAAGATCCCTTGGAGGAGGGCATGGCAACCCACTCCAGTATTCTTGCCTGGAGAATCCCATGGACAGAGGAGCCTAGTGGGCTACATGGGATCAGAAAGACTCAGACACGACAGACGCGACCTAGCACACATGCATGTAGAGGCAGGGGGGGAGGAGGGAGAAACACAGCTCTAGGGCTTCATGGAAAATAAGGATTTCAGATACACACGGCCAGCAAGCATGATACGTCTAGCTGGCAAAGGCAGTCTCTGAAAGGGACATCTTCAACCAAGGGTATAGTGGGGAAAAGGGGTTGCTTCCCCTGAGCACATTCTTTAGAGGTGACATCTTTTAAATATCTTTATGGTATGTGGTTTGATGGTTAAGACTGTGATGCAATTAGGCAGTGTTTATGAGGCCCTTTTTGATGTTTGCAGCAAGACAGTCCTTCATTGTTTGTGACTGTCCCATGTGTTGTAAGACATTTTAGCATCCCTGGCCCGTGACTACTAAATGACAGTTGTACCCACCCCAAGCACCACCCCCAAGTTCACTGTGACAACTGAAAATAACCCTGCTACACACACACATATATGCACACACATACACACACATGCACACACACACACACGCACACGCACACACATGCTCTTTCCTGGACGCCCCAGCCCCACTGTGAAGCAGTGAGACATGTTTAGTTAAAGCCCCAGAAGTCAGAGACAAATCTAGACATAACATCAAGGGCCACGTTTTTTTAATGTGTCCATACCCACAACCCAGCTCAACCTTATCCCCTAGACTCCTTCCTTGAAGATAGATCCTACCTACAATGCTTCTCCTCCAATAAACTGTTGTATTTCTTTGCCAGGCTGTGGTCACTGGTTTCCCCCACCATCTCAGTATAATGTGTCTGTGATACCCTCATCGGACCCACCAGCCAAGACCCTCTGGCTCTTTGACATTGACCGGGACCCCGAGGAAAGGCATGACCTGTCAAGAGAATATCCCCACATCGTCAAGAAGCTCCTTTCCCGTCTGCAGTTCTACCAGAAACACTCCGTGCCTGTGTACTTCCCGGCCCAAGACCCCCGCTGTGATCCCAAGGCCACTGGGGCCTGGGGCCCTTGGATGTAGGATTTCCGGCAGCCTGGAGGGCAGCCTGAAAGCCTCTCCGTTTGCAAGCTGGACTCCAGGCCTTTACTCGTATGATTCTTGTCTCCTTTGTTCTCCCAGCCTGGGTTCCCCAGGCCCTGCTCTTGCTCCTAAACCACCCCGAGTTGTCTAATTTCAACCCTTAGTGCAATTGAGGTGCTTGAACACTGATGCTGTTGGCTGGCGTATGTGTCCAGAGGAGAGGGTGACTGGGTTCACCCTCCCTTTCCTAAGCTTCAGGATTGCTGGGAATTTGACTTAAAAGAGGAAGTTACTGAGTCTTGGAGGCTGCGAGCAGCTGGTTCTTTTTGCCTCACAAGTCAGATGTTAGATTTCCCTCTGCAATAGCTGGGTTTTATTGGAGTGACTCACGTTTCTTGGAACAAATGAAAGGGTTAGACAGTTGTTAATGGTTCTGCTGGCCAGGGGTTCTCCCTGCCTGTGAGAGATCCTGTTCAGGCGTCCCCTGCAAATAACCCGCCTTGGTTCACCCCTTGCTCACGCATCTCATCACTCACCTCATCACTCAGCCTGTCATGGAGCATAAGGCTCGTTTCATTATTAACATGAGTTTGGCAATACGCCTGTTCCTTAGTTTTGGGCTTTACGATTAAGAAACGTGTTTCTATCCCCCAGTTTTTCCCAACCGTTGCTCATCTTGTCTGGACTGCCACCACCCCCACGCCCTTTGTGGCCCTTTCTTCTGACTCAGGCATCCTGCGCCTAGGAAGGCTGCGTTGCTTCTCCACCATGAGCACCACTGGTCTCTGATACCCTGCTGAGGCCTGCCTCCCTCTGCCCCTGACCCTGAAGCTAGAGCCCTACCTAGAGAGACGACAAGTCTAGCTCTGTGGGCACGTTCACGGCAGTACTCGGGTCTCTGTCATCTGCTTGGAGATGGTTTTTTTTCTAGTTGCATGGAGTTTATTCTCATGATTGTGGCTGTGTCAAAATATATTTAGTTGCACTGCTCTTGCCCAGAGGGGAGGAGAAACCTTGGGAAAGGATAGTATTGTCCTGAAATGATGCAAGTAGTAGGCAGTTTGAAAAAGAAAATGGCCAGCCTATGGGATACTAGACCTCGATAACGCAGAAGAAGGCATACCCGTGTTTCTGTTATTTTCTCAGTTTTACTGCTTGTATTGAGGTTGGGGGAAGAGGATACACAGTTTGATCTTCCAGCTCTTTCTCAGCCCCACCAACGTCCTGCTAACATGAACCAGTCCAGATGAGCTTCAAAGAGTGTCAAACTCGGGAAAATGTGGCCCAAATCTACATACCCTTTTTTTTTTTGCATTAACTCCACTGTTTCATTCAATGCTTATCTCCAATGCCTGGATCAATGCCTGCTGTGTGGAATGCACTCAGTACACCTTTCTAAAAAATAAGTGAGTGAATGAATAAATGAGAAAGTCTCACATCAGGGAAGATGCTAGTTTAATGAGCTGAGTCCTGGGCTGAATATAAATATCTTCCAACCGCCACTTTTCTGTTCTCAGGCTGCCCTCCTGGGGCAGGAGCACGGTGCACACATCTGGGCAGTCTAGGACACCACAGTGAAGTGGTGATGTCTTCCAGAGGGAGAAGGGCAAGAAACATGCCTGCTGCAGGGACTCTTCTGCCGATAATCCTCTGTTCTCATCTTCAGAGGACACTGGAAGCTAAAACCACCAAATAACACAATACAGGTCGTGGCACAGCCATCCTTCAGTTCAGCAGCAGTATCCTCTGGTGACAGCTAGTTTGTGTTAAAATACAATGAATGGAAAGAAACGGTGCTGGAACTGATGACACCTGTTACCAGCCTGTACCCCACGCCTGGGCTGGCGTGCAGCTGGCCAAAATGCTTCTAACTCACTCCCAAGCCTGTGGCAGATATTATGCATAACTGAGCCCAGTGCCCCTTCTGGACCCTTCTAACCACGGGGTGGAGGTACTGTTGATGCTATAAGACTGGAGGCCATCACTACGTGATAGCTGTTCTCTCCTCTTGCTGTCCTCCCAACAGCTGCTGCCAGTCCTAGGTCCTTGATTGCTGCGTACCGTGTGGACCTTCTGCACTCGATGGACTCAAAAGGAGTTTTAAAGACCGATTTTTTGGTAAAACTTTCATTTGAGATCTTATGTTATCCATGATAGAACGTCATTGAGTTTTCTTATGCTGTACAGGAATGTAAACAGATTCATAGATTGTCACTCGAAATATTAACGGTGTTTCTTTCTGATTTGGTTTACCTGTAGTTTTGTTTATTCAATTTTCTTTTTACTACCTGATTACTCCAGATGTAGGGGACAAAAAATTAAATTTATCTTTGGAAATGTGTCAGCTGTGAGTATGGCTTTCTATTTGGGAGATGAAAAAGTTCTGGAACCGGATAGTAGTGATGGTTGTACAACATCATGAATGCACTTAGTGCCTCTGAATTGTACTTTAAATGGTTCAAATGATAAATTTTAAGTTGTATAGTTTTTAACCACAATTCCAAAACTGTGTTGGCCTGTTTTGTACCATGTGAATTTTAACTGAAAAAAGCTATTAAATAAATATAACAAAAAATATCAGAGCTGAAAAAAAAATGTGTCCATCATTGCCTCCAAAGACACACAATGTCCTATTTTATCCTACAAAATTGGAGGAAGGTCAAGAGAGGGTAGGAGTAAATATAAAGTGATAATAAGGGAATGTATTAGTTTTCTATTGCTGTATAATAAATTACCCCCAAATTCACACTTAAAACAATGAAGATTTGTTATATTAAACATTGTATGAGAGTCAGAAGTTTAGGAGTGGTTTACCTGGGTGGTTCTGGCTCAGGGTCTCTTATGGAATCGTATTCAAGTAATTGTCTGGGGCGACATTCCTCTGAGTGGATCACAACAATCCGTGGAAAATTCTTGAAGAGGAGAATAGCAGACCACCTTACCTGCCTCCTGAGAAACCTGTATGCAGGTCAAGAAGAACAATTAGAACCAAATATAGAACAACAGACTAGTTCAAAACTGGGAAAGTAGTACATCAAAACTATATTGTCCTCCTGCTTATTTAACTTCTATTTAGAATACATCATGCAAAATGCCAGGCTGGATGAGTCACAAGCTGGAATCAAGATTTCCAGGAGGAATATCAACAACCTCAGATATGCAGATGACACCACCCTAATGGCAGAAAGCAAAGAGGAACTAAAAAGCCTCTTGATAAGGGTGAAAGAGGAGAGTGAAAAAGCTGGCTTAAAACTCAGCATTCAGCGAACTAAGATCATAGCATCCAATCCCATCACTCCATGGCAAATAGATGGGGGAAAAATGACAGACTTTATTTTTCTGGGCTCCAAAATCACTGTAGATGGTAGCCATGAAATTAAAAGATGCTTGCTCCTTGGAAGAAAAGCTGTGACCAACATAGACAGCCAATTAAAAAGCAGAGACATCACTTTGCTGACAAAGGTCTATATAGTCAGAGCTATGTTTCTTCCAGTAGTCATGTGTTGACGTGAGAGCTGGATCATATAGAAGACTGAGTGCTGATAAATTGATGCTTTTGAACTGTGGTGCTGGAGAAGACTCGAGAGTCCCTTGGACAGCAAGGAGATCAAACCAATCAATCCTAAAGGAGATCAACTCTTTAGGGTATTCATTGGAAGGAATGATGCTGAAGCTCCAATACTTTGGCCACCTGATGCAAAAAGCTACTCTGATGCTAGGAAAGATTGAAGACAGGAGGAGAAGGGGATGACAGAGGATGAGATGGTTGGATGGTATCACTGACTCAATGGACATGAATCTGAGCAAGCTCCAGGAGATGGTGAAGGACAGGGAAGTCTGGTGTGCTGCAGTCCGTGGGGGTCGCAAAGAGTTGGACATGACTGAGCAACTGAACAACAGTCCTCTGAAGGCTTGACTGGAGTTGGAGAACCCACTTCCAAGATGACTTACTCACAAGGCTCTTGGCTGGAGGCCTCAATTCCCTGCTCTGTGGGCCTCTCCATGGGCTGAGTTATATTCTCACACATGGTAGCAAGCTTCCAGCAGAACCAGAAATCCAAAGAGAAAGAGGGCGCTGCAGTACCTTTTATAACCTGGTCTCCAAAAGCATGCACCATCTCCACCTTTTTTCACTTTCTTAAAAATGAGTCACAAAGTCCAACCCATACACAGAGGAGGAGAATTAGGCTCCACCTCTTAGAAGAAGTGTTCGATTTATGGATACATTTGACACCGCTACAGACAACAGAAGAGAATGGGCACAGGTCGCTTCCCGGGGAATAAAGTGTCGAACCAAGCCCACATGCATTTAGCAGATGCTGCTATTTGAAGAGAAAGAGTGGAGAAAGCATCCGACTTTGCTCTTTTGTGGCAGAATGACCATGGCCAGCTCATTGGACCTTTTCTGTGCCTCACTTTTCCCCTGGTGAAATGAGGGGTTGGAGTAGATAATCCCTAACTTCTCTTACACCCCTAGCGTCCAGAACAATGCCTGGCACAGAGGAGATGTTCAATACATGTTGGCTGATTGACTCTCACCTGACGGAATTCTAATGCAAGGGTAAGAAATAATAGTGCTAAACATAGCCTGAGCCTGTGCTCAGTCTTTGAAGAAAGAACTAATCTGGTGATGGAAGGCAGCTCAGGGCTTTCCTTGTGGGGGAAGGATACTGACTAGGGAGGGAAACCCTGAAACTTACTAGGAATCAAAAAATTCTCTGTATCTTGATCTAGTGGTCTTTCCATGGGGGTATCCATACGTAAAAATGCACTGAGAGGTCTTGTATGCTTGATGCACTTTATGGTTTATATGTTACACGTAATTTAAGAGTGCTTTATAACAAAAATACCTGCCCTCAGAGCACAAAGCTCACTACCCACTTACCTCCTAAGTCACCATAATGTACCTGGAACATACAAACATTTGTAAAAACAAACAAACAAACATTCTAAATGCTTCAAGGAAATCTACTATTTGAAGAAGACTTTGGGAATCCTTTTGGAAACACAAATTTAGGATTTTTTATTTATAAAACCTGAATACATAGATTTAGATTTCCTTGATGAAAGGGAAAGAGGAGAATGAAAAAGTTGGCATAAAGCTCAACATTCAGAAAACGAAGATCATGGCATCCGGTCCCATCACTTCATG
>SJYA01001524.1:0-13215 GCA_006410615.1 Neotragus moschatus
AGTTCCTCTTCACTTTCTGCCATAAGGGTGGTGTCATCTGCGTATCTGAGGTTATTGATATTTCTCCCAGCAATCTTGATTCCAGCTTGTGTTTCTTCCAGTCCACAATTTCTCATGATGTATTCTGCATAGAAGTTAAATAACCAAGGTGACAATATACAGCCTTGATGTACTCCTTTTCCTATTTGGAACCAGTCTGTTGTTCCATGTCCAGTTCTAACTGGTGCTTCCTGGCCTGCATACAGATTTCTCAAGAGGCAGGTCAGGTGGTCTGGTATTCCCATCTCTCTCAGAATTTTCCATAGTTTCTTGTGATCCACACAGTTAAAGGCTTAGGTATAGTCAATAAAGCAACAATAGATGTTTTTCTGGAACTCTCTTGGTTTTTCCATGATCCAGCAGATGTTGGCAATTTGATCTCTGGTTCCTCTGCCTTTTCTAAAACCAGCTTGAACGTCTGGAAGTTCACAGTTCACATATTGCTGAAGCCTGGCTTGGAGAATTTTGAGCATTACTTTACTAGGGTGTGAGATGAGTGCAATTGTGTGATAGTTTGAGCATTCTTTGGCATTGCCTGGTTTTAAAAGTCTGGAGAGAGTGGAAGCCGTGGGAAACACATCGGGTTAAGGGAAGGCCACTGTGGCCAGACACATGAGTGGAGGAGGCTAGACCAATTGCAGAGAGGAGTGGCTAAGGGTAGAAACTCAGTTGAGAGGATGCTACCATCACCACCGTCTGCTTCCTGACAGAATTTAGAAGCTTAGGAAAGAGTTTTCTCACTTTCTCTCTTAATGAGATGCTTGGGTCAGGTTATCTGTGAGCTCAGTGTCTGCGGGATGCAGTCGAAGCGTCATGGGTGCTGCAACCATTAGAAGGCTTGGTCAGAGCTGGGCATCCGCCTCTGTGTGGTCCAGCCACGCAGCTGAGGGTGGGAGGGAGGCCCCACTCATGGGTCACCTGTGTCTTTCCGGAGCTGCTGTGTCCCCTGTCATGAGGCAGCCACTTCCCCCCAACAAGGGTCCCAAGCAGAGGCGGAGGAAGCGGCCAGTCCTGTAACAGGAGAAGAGGACGTCCGTCAAGGCTGTATATTCTCACCCTGCTTGTTTAACGTCTATGCAGAGTACGTCAGCAAAATGCTGGGCTGGATAAAGCACAAGCTGGAATCAAGATTGCCAGGAGAAATATCAATAACCGGAGATATGCAGATGATACCATCCTTATGGCAGAAAATAAGAGGAACTAAAGAGCCTCTTGATAAGGGTAAAATGGGAGTGAAAAAGCTGGCTTAAAACTCAACATTTAAAAAGCAAAGATTATGACATCTGGTCCCATCACTTTATAGCAAATAGATGAAGAAATAATGGAAACAGTGAGAGACTTTTATTTTCTTGAACTCCACAATCAATGTAGATGGTGACTGGAGCCATGAAATTAAAAGACACTTGCTCCTTGGATGAAAAGCTATGACCAACCTAGACAGCATAGTAAAAAGCAGAGACATTACTTTGCCAACAAAGGTCTGTCTAGTCACAGCTATGGGTTTTCCAGTGATCATATATGGATGTGAGAGTTGGACCATAAAGAAGACTGAGCATCAAAGAATTGATACTTTTGAACTGGGGTGTTGGAGAAGACTCTTGAGAGACCCTTGGATGGCAAGGAGATCCAACCAGTCCATCCTAAAGAAAATTAGTCCTGAATATTCATTGGAAGGACGGATGCTGAAGCTGAAGTTCCAATACTTTGGCCACCTGATGAGAAGAGCTGACTTACTGGAAAAGACCCTGATGCTGGGAAAGATTGACCCCATAAATCATTGCTGATTTATGGGGTCACAAAGAGTCAGACATGACTGAGCAACTGAATGGAACTGAACTGAAGGAATGTTGCTTTTGCTTATAATCCAAGGACTTCTTCACAACACTTATATGTTTGAGTGTCATTTTTTCCCAAAAGTCCAGGCCTTCACCAGACCTGACCTCAAGAGAAACCACTTTACAGAGGCTAACCTACTCAGGTTTCCTCACTGCCTAGCTGCCTGGGGGCCAGGAACTACCCACCACTGTTCCTCTTCTGCATCCCACATGGGAGAACAAAACATCTGGAGTAGAGACACACAAGTGGAAATTACCACAGGAGCCAGTCCTGGGCTAGGAAAGCCTTAACTGTAATTTATGAGTTGCCAGAGGCTCAGGGGAGACCACCTGTGTTAAAAACTCCAGAAGGACCTAATGATGGGGAGATACCCACAAGATTGTAGGGTTTTCTGAGGAGTTCAACCTGGTCCTCACATTAAATACCAGTGAGAAAACCCTTTATGCTCTAATAGAGAGAGGATTCTGCTCTTCTTAATAAGGCTGCACTTGGGGAATCCTAAGAATGAGAGCCTAACCCACCTGGGGTCATCACGGCCTAACTAAAGGAGCAGAAAGAAAGAAACAAATGAAATGTATGAACTAATTTGTTGTTGTTCAGTCACGAAGTCACGTCCGACTCTTTGGAATCCCATGGACTACAGCATTCCAGGTGTCCCTGTCTTTCACTGTCTCCTGGAGTTTGCTCAAACTCATGTTCACTGAGTCAGTGATGCCATCCAACCATCTCATCCTCTGTCGTCCCCTTCTCCTGCCTTCAGTCTTTTCCAGCATCAGGGTCCTTTCCAATGGATCAGTTCTTCATATCAGATGGCCAAAGTATTCAGAGTCAGCCCTTCCAATGAATACTCGGGGTTGATTTCCTTTAGCATTGACTGGTTTGATCTGTTTGCTGTCCAAGGGACTCACAAGAGTCTTCTCTAGCACCACAGTTCGAAAGCATCAGTTCTTCAGTACTCAGCTTTCTTTATAGTCCAGCTCTCACATCCATTTCACTACTGGAATAACCACAGCTTTGACTAGATGCATCCCTGTTGGCAAAGTGATGTCTCTACTTTTTAACATGCTGTCTAGGTTGGTCATGGTTTTTCTTCCAAGGAGCAAGTGTCTTTTAATTTCATGATGCAGTCATCATCTGCAGTGATTTTGAAGCCCAAGACAATAAAGTCTGTCTCTATTTCCATTGTTTCCCCCATCTATTGCCATGAAGTGATGGGACCAGATGCCATGATCTTCTTTTTATGAATGTTGAGTTTTAAGCCAGCTTAAACTCTTTTCTTTCACTTTCATCAAGAGGCCCTTTAGTCTCTCTTTGCTTTCTGCCATAAGGGTGGTATCATCTGCATATCTGAGGTTGTTGATATTTCTCCCAGTAATCTTGATTCCAGCTTGTGACTCATCCAGCCCAGAGTTTCTCATGATGTACTCTGCATAGAAATTAAAGAAACAAGGTGACAAGCCTTGATGTACTTCTTTCCAAGTTTTGAGACAGTTCATTGTTCCATGCCTGGTTCTAACTGCTGCTTCTTGACCTGCATTCAAGTCTCTTAGGAGGCAGGTAAGACGGTCTGGTGTTCCTATCTCTTTAAGATTTTTCAACAGTTTGTTGTTATCCACACAAACAAAGAATTTGGCATAGTTAATGAAACATAAGTAGATGTTTTTCTGGTATTCTCTTTCTTTTTCTATGATCCAATGGATGTTGACAATTTGATCTCTGGTTCCTCTGCCTTTTCTAAATCCAGCTTGTACATCTGGAAGTTCTTGTACTACCTAAAGCCCATCTTGATGGATTTTGAGGATTACCTTGCTAGCATGTGAAATAAGCACTGTTGTACAGTAGTTTGAACATTCTTTGGCATTGCTCTTCTTTGGGATAAGAATGAAAACTGATCTTTTCCAGTCCTATGGCCACTGCTGAGTTTTCCAAATTTGCTGGCACACTGAGTGCAGCACTTTAATGGCATCATTGCTTTTAGGGTTATGAAACAATACTGGCTGGAATTTTATGTTCAACCTCAGTTCAGTCCCTCAGTCGTGTCCGACTCTTTGCGACCCCATGAATCGCAGCATGCCAGGCCTCCCTGTCCACCACCAACTCCCGGAGTTCACTCAGACTCATGTCCATCGAGTCAGTGATGCCATCCAGCCATCTCATACTAGGTCGTCCCCTTCTCCTCCTGCCCCCAATCCCTCCCAGCATCAGAGTCTTTTCCAATGAGTCAACTCTTCACATGACATGGCCAAAGTACTGGAGCTTCAGCTTTAGCATCAGTCCTTCCAAAGAAATCCCAGGGCTGATCTCCTTCAGAATGGACTGGTTGGATCTCCTTGCAGTCCAAGGGGCTCTCAAGAGTCTTCTCCAACACCACAGTTCAAAAGCCTCAATTCTTCAGTGCTCAGCCTTCTTCACAGTCCAACTCTCACATCCACACATGACTAGTGGAAAAACCATAGCCTTGACTAGACAGACCTTAGTCGGCAAAGTAATGTCTCTGCTTTTCAATATGCTATCTAGGCTGCTGATAACTTTTCTTCCAAGGAGTAAGAGAAAGGCAAATCAAATGTACAATGAGGTATCACCTCACGTTGATCAGAATGGCCACGTTGAAAACTACAACAGTCAAGTCTGTAGAGGGTGTGGCGAAAAAGGAACTCTCCTACACTGTAGGTGGGAATGTCAGTCAGTATACTCACTAGGGAGAACATTATAAAGGTTCTTAAAAAACTAAACTTAGAAGTCACTGGGTACCCAGTGACCCAGCAACTCCATACCTAGGCATAGATCCAGAGGAAATCAAAATTTAAAAAGACATCCACACCCAGCAATCATGGCAGCACTAGGTACGATAACAAAGACACAGAAACAAGTGTACAAGGACAGATGAATGAAGACAGAACGTGGGGTACATGCACACAACGAAGTATCACTCAGACAAAAAGGAGGATGAGTTAATGCCATTTCCAGTTGCCAGGAAGAAACTGGAGACAATCACACCAAGTGACTGAGACAGAGACTGACAGGTACAGGCTATCACTTCCTGCGGAATCTAAACATGGATACAAATAAACTTCTTTACAAAAGAGAAACATGAGCCTCAGAGACGTGGAAAAGAAACTCAAGTTTACCAACAAAGAAAGGCGGAGGGACAGGGAGTAATTAGCTGCTTCAGATCAATATATACACCCTAAAACAGATGCTAAAGGGCTCATAATAGTCACAAGTCCAAGAGGGCTGTTAATGACACCTGCCCTCAAGAAATGTCCTGGGGTAAATCATTGGAAAAAATTCCAAACAGGGCCAACATTACCTCACACTTGCCACAGTGGCCACTGTGGGAAGATCTCCAAAGAAAATCTCCAAAGAATAATTACTGTAGAGAATGTACAGAAAATAAAATCCCCCCACAGTCTTGGCGGGAATGTAAATGGTGAGGTCACGATGGAAAACAGCATGGAGGTTCCTTGAAACGCTAAACACAGAGGTATCGTGTGATCCTGCAATCCCATTCCTCAGCTTAGGTCCAGAGAAAGTCACCATACAAAATAACACGTGCACCTTGATTTTCAGGGCAGCACTATTTACAATGGCCAAGATACAGAATCCACCAAAATGTCACAGAAAAGTGAAGACTGTGTGGTACAGCTATACACGGGAATGCTACTCAGCCATAAAACAGAATGAAATAATGATACTGGCAGCAGCTTGGATACACCAAGAGATTATCATACTATAAATACTTTTCAGAGAGAAAAGGACAAATATCCTCAGATGTCACGTACAGGTGGAATCTGTAAGTTCAGACCAGTGAACTAATTTACAGACTGTTTTAATTAAAACAGACTCACAGACTGAGGAAATCAAGTTATGATTATCAAAGGAAAGTTAGAAGGGACAGACAAATTAAGAGTTTGGGATGAAAATGTACACACCAATATATATCAAGTTGATAATGAAAAAGGACCTACTGAATAGAACTGGAAAACTCTAATAACATATATGAGGGGGAAAAGAAAAAGAATAGGCATACCTCTATTAATAACTGAATCAAGTTCATGTGAAGAGGAAAAGTTAAAATGTTAAAATGTTAGGTAACCTCCTGCTCCTTCTGCCTGTTGTAACTCAGCTTGCTCCTTGCAAAGTCTGGATCACGTAGGCCATGGAGTCTCAAAAAGTCAGGACTCAATACAAGGAATTGGAGCTTATCTCACTCACCCATGTCCTGCTCTTTGCAATCGCCTAGCCCCCTGCAAACCTGCTTAAACATGCCTGTCTGTGTATAAAAACTCTGTAACCCCTTTGTTTGGGGCTCAGAGCTTGGAGTGTTAACTCCTCTGGGCCTGCTGGCATAGTAACCCTGAGTTCTCCAGCTCTCGGAGCGTGGTGCTTGGTTTCTCAAGTACTAGTTTCTGCAACATTTCTGGAGGCCCCAGTGAGATTCCAACCACACAGGCCCCTTGAACCGCTGGACTGGTGGCTCAGCTGGGTCAGAGCCGTAGAGCGCAGAGACAAACAAGGAGGCTTGCCACCTGATGGTATTCCAGGTTCTCTTTCGGATAGGTGTTCTGACTCTGCGGACAGCCAAGCCCCAACCAGACACATTGGAGGGATGGACCAACTCACCAGGAATGGCCACAAGATCAGGTAAGGCCCCAGGGCCAGTCCCCAGTCAGGTCCTATCTCAATGGGTGGGAGAGGAGAATGATCACTTCCTTGGAGCTCCCAGGAAAGGAGGATCAGATAGGGACACTGGGGACTCGGGGAAAGGGAGGTATTGTGATAACATCTGAACGATTGTGTACTCATGATTTCTAACTGAAGGAAGTGAAAGTGAGCTCCACAGTCCTCAGACTATGGAGCCTGAGAGGGTGCAAAACCTGCAGTTCCATGACAACCTCATAAGGCTGAAAGGTGGTGCCAGTCTCTGGGGGATTTGATCCTTCCCTGTGAAGCTGATCCAGGTGTGGGGTGTAATACCAACCTGCCAATGCTAAGTGACGTCTTAAATCTCCCTTGGGAGAGCAGCCAGGCGGATGAAAAATGAATTTGAACCAGTGTGCGGCCTGATTCACGTGCGCTTCAGGCTTGATTGTGTGGCTTCACGGCCTACGTGCCTACAAAGTCCAAGTGGGCCCTATCTTGCAGTTCCGTGGTAACGTCATACAGTTCAAGTCAGTGCCTGCCTCTGGGGGACCCAGTGTCCCCCTGCAAGACATATCCGGATCAGGGGTTTATACTGCTCAGCCAGTGATAAGAAGCACCCAAGTTCCCCCTGGGGATATGGCCAAGAGGGCACCTGAATGGGCTCCTCTTTTGAGAGGGCACCCACCCTTGTCTTTGCAAACCCTTGTTTGACTCAGAGCAGGATACACAGGGAGGAAAAATTGTTGGACATTTGTTATTCTTCTGTTGACTGACTCCTTGAGCTGACATCTAAGAGATTAGGTTTTCCTCAAAACCCTGCCAGGTAGATTACATTTGTCAACATGGGTGGAAGTTCCTCTAAGCCAACAGTTTTAGATTGCATGATAAAGAACTTTAAGAAGGGCTTTGCAGGGGATTAGAGAGTCAAGATGACCCCCAGGAAGCCTCATAACTTTTGTGAGCTCAATTGGCCATACTTTGATGTTGGCTGCCAGAGGGCACTCCGGATATTCCCACTATCCAAACAGTGCACCAGGAAGTCACTGGGACTCCAGGACCTCCAGATTAGTTTCCATACATAGACTTCTGGGTTCTAATAGCACAGACTGCCCCCATGGGCAAGATTTTGCACAAACAGACAGGGCCTGAGTAGGGTATTTGTGGCCCAAACACTCAAAAAAAAAGAAGAGAAAAAAACCCCTATATTCCAGTGGAAGACCAACTGCAACCTCTGCTATTTGTTCCCCTGACTCCACAAGCCCCGGCACAGCCAGCACTGGACCCACTGCCAGACAGTCCACCTCGCCCTCCCACCAACCCCTGGTGTCCCCCGCACCACCTCATGAACAAGACTCCAGCCCTGAGCCAGTAGGGAAGTGGCTCCGCTCAGCAAAACAATTTAACCAGCTGGCCACGGCCCGTCAGATGCCACTGCAAGAAACTCAAGGTCCTCAACAAGTGAATGAGGATGGCTCAGTCAAGCCTGGTCGTTCCATCCTCTGTTATCATCCCTTCAGCACTACTGATCTCCTAAACTGGAAACACCATGATCCAGCGTACTCTGATAAACCACAGGCTACGACTGACGTCCTAGGGTCCATTTTCCAAACCATCAGCCTACATGGGATGACTGTTGCCAGCTCCTTACTGTCTCTCTTCACCACTGAAGAAAGGTGACGCATCTCAACAGAAGCCCAAAAATGCCTCTGAGGACAAGCCCCCTGCAGAGGTCTTAGATGTAGAAGGATGGGCATGAGAAGTGATTCCAGAGACGAGACCTAATTGGGATTTCAATACCAGAGAAGGACAAGAAACCCTGAGTTGCTACCGTAATGCCCTTCTACATGGACTTTGAGTGGGAGTCAAAAAGCCCACCAGTATGTCCAAAATTACAACGATAATCCAAAAAGCTGATAAGACTCCCACTAATTTCTATGAAAGACTGTGTGAAACGTTCTGGATACACACCCTGTTTGACGCTGAGACACCCGATAATCAACGGATGATTGATGCTGCCTTTGTGGCTCAATCCTGTGCAGACATCCAATAACAGCTCCAAAAGCTAGAAGGCTTCCCTGGGATGAATGCCACACAGCTCCTGGAGGTAGCAAGTAAGACTCCATGAACTGAGACTGTGAAGCCCAATGAGAAGCAGATACGAAAATGAAACAGAAACCAGCCCTGCTAGCAGCGGCACCGAGGAGCTCGGATCCAGTGAAACAGACCATTCCCTCATGGAAAGGGGAAACCAAGCAGAGACCACCACTGCGCTGTGACCAGTGCACCCACTGCAAAGAGACTGGACCCTGGAGGAATGAGTGCCCTCATCACAGAGGGACATCTGAAGGGTTGAAGAAGTTCAGTCAACCCAGCAAAGAAAGGTACCAGCCTGAGCTGGCTGTCCAAAACCTTATTGGCCTGGCTACAGCAGAATCAGACTAGGGAAGACTGGGCTCCTTGATCCTGGACCCACAGTCACGATGAAAGCAGGGGGCCAATCAATGACTTGTATGGCGGATGCCAGAGCTGAACACTCCATGGTAACCATGCCTGTGGCTCCCCTCACAGGCTGAACAGCAACGACTGTTGGGGCCACAGAGGACATGGCTCATTTTGCAAGGCCTGTTCATGTCATTCGATCTGGTAACTCATGATTTTCCCTACTTACTGGAATGCTCCATTTCTCTGCTGGGTAGAGACTTACTTGCTGGGAGCCAGCTTGAGGAACTCCGCCTGTGGCAAAGGTCATGAAGAAGGAGGTTCGGCATATGCAAAGGCGGGATCAAGCCTCAGGAGACCCCCTGTTCCTGAGCATCTACCCCCAAAACCAGAGTCTGCCTACCTTACTTGGAGAAGGCAATGGCATCCCACTCCAGTACTCTTGCCTGAAAAATCCAATGGATGGAGGAGCCTGGCAGGCTGCAGTCCATGGGGTCGCAAAGAGTCAGACATGGCTGAGCAACTTCACTTTCACTTTTCACTTTCATGCTCTGGAGAAGGAAATGGCAACCCACCTCAGTGTTCTTGCCTGGAGAATCCCCAGGGACAGGAGAGCCTGGTGGGCTGCCATCTATGGGGTCACACAGAGTCGGACATGACTGAAGTGACTTAGCAGCAGCAGCAGCCTACCTTACTGCATTATGCTTTCACCTACACTTCTGACATTCAGTTCAGCTCAGTTCAGTCGCTCAGTCATGTCTGACTCTTTGCGACCCCANCCTGGCATGCTGCGATTCATGGGGTCACAAAGAGTCGGACACGACTGAGCAACTGAACTGAACTGAATATAAAATAACAATAAATTACAAATTAAATTACATGAGCTTGGCCTAGAGGAAACCAGACAGTGGGGACCCTATGAGTTAGGTTTATGACATGCTATGACATCAATACATGACACCACCAAAGGCTCTGTCACTCAGTGGAAAGCAGAGCAGCAGCAGCAACAAGGGGCCCGACCTCGTGTGATTGTGACAATATGAAGAGAAGAAAAAGGACTGCAGGTTAATCAGGCCAACACCCTCAATTCAGATGTTGGAAATCTCAGAGGGGATAAGGCACACGTATGTAAAGAGCACATGTGGGGTCTGCGGGTACAGGATCCAACCCGTGTGGATGGGGTGAAACCCACACAATCCCCAGACCCTGCACCTGGGCTCATACGTCCACCGTCTTCAGGGTGACACCCCTCCAGACCCTGCCCCTGGGGTCACATGTCTACTGTTTCCAGGGTGAGCCTCTCCAGACCCTGCACCTGGGGTCACACAGTCAGTGTCCAGGGTGACCCCCCTCCCAGACCCTGCCCCTGGGGTCACAGGTCCACCGTCTCCAGCGTGACCCCCTCCAGACCCTGCCCCTGGGGTCACATGTCCACCGTCTCCAGGGTGACCCCCCTCCAGACCCTGTACCTGGGCCACATGTCCACAGTCTTCAGGGTGACCCCCTCCAGACCCTGCACCTTTGGTGGCAAGACCCTTGGGTAGGACACCAGGCCTCTGCTGGTTGGGCCCCTTCGGTGGAAACGAGTGAGTTCCTTGAGCTCCTGGCTTAGCAGATAGAGAACTATCGGGTCAGTCTCCTTCCCCCCACTTGTCCCATAGAAGTCCTTCTCTTTTCGCTTCGGTTCTGCGTGGTGTTAACTGGTTTAACAGCTGTCATGATAATGACAGCTACTTGAACACACTACCTTGGTGCCGGCAGTCTCAGTCTTTTGTTGTCCTGCTGAGGTGTTGTGAAAACACACCAGACGCGGGGCTGGAGACGAGGGGCAGGTCTGGCCTCTGCTGAGCACGGACGCTCTGCTGGACGGAGAGCACAGCAGCAGCCTCACCTGCTGCCCACTGGCTTTTTGCCTGATTCATGCGCCCTGCAGTCAATTGCCCAGATAAACTTGCTCCCCTCTTGCCATGCTCGTGCTGGTGAATTGGAATAATTACCAGGTAGCACACCTGAGGAGTCTCCAGGAGCCCCACGGATGGGAAACCTTGCAGCGGTAAAGAGGGAATGGCACAGGCCTGTGTAAAACGATACTGTAAAGCATTAATCCCTAAACAGGTAAAGCTCACATGTGTGCTTCCCTTTCTCTTGGCTTTGAGTGTACGGTCTCCCTCTGCACATGATTCTGACCCACACAGATGGAGTGAGATTCACACAGACCCCAGACCCACCTACCTGGAGTTACACATTCCTTGGTCAGGACACCATGGATGTGATTGGTGGGCCTCCAAAGTGTAAACAAGCCAGGTCCATGTNCCTTTCTCTTGGCTTTGAGTGTACGGTCTCCCTCTGCACATGATTCTGACCCACACAGATGGAGTGAGATTCACACAGACCCCAGACCCACCTACCTGGAGTTACACATTCCTTGGTCAGGACACCATGGATGTGATTGGTGGGCCTCCAAAGTGTAAACAAGCCAGGTCCATGTAGTCAAAGCTATGGTTATTCCAGTAGTCATGTATGGATGTGAGAGCTGGACCATAAAGGAGGCTGAGTGCTGAAGAACTGATGCTTTTGAACTGTGGTGTTGGACAAAACTCTTGAGAATCCCTTGGACTGCAAGATCAAGCCAATCAGTCCTAAGGGAAATCAGCTGTGAATATTTATTGGCAGGACTGATGCTGAAGCTGAAGCTGCAATACTTAGGCCACCTTCTGGGAAAAGCTGACTCATTGTAAAAAACCCTGATGCTGAGAAAGATTGAAGGCAGGAGGAGAAGGGGACCACAGAGGATGAGATGGCTGGATGCCATCACCGACTCAACAGATGTGAGCTTGAGCAAACACCAGGAGATAGAGAAGGACAGGGAACCCTGGTGTGCTGCAGTCCATGGGGTCACTAAGAGTTGGACAGACTTAGAGACTGAACAGCAAAAAGCAGGTAGTCCACCTGAGGTATTGCTATGAGTGCCAGGGGAGGTGAACTTGTCAGAGGGAAAGACTAGGAGCCCTACCTCAGCACTGACCCCTGGCAGGGCCTTGGAACACCAGTCAGAGAAAAGCACGGTTACCCAGAGAAACCCACCTCCACTCCAGCCCCCAGGCATCTGAGCGCTGACATTCAGATGCAGGCTCGGAGTTTTCCAGGACAGAGGCCAGGCCGGGTCTCTACCCAAATCTCCATGTCCTACTGCACAGAGAACCCGGTCAGGTGTAAATATTCTCACTGTAGAAGCACATGGTCTCATCTAAACATAATCAGTTTAGATAGGACTTGGAGAGGTTTGAATCTACCATGAAGACAGTACTTGGTCAGGTTCAAAGTAGCTTAGGGCTGCGCTCCCAGGAGGCACAGGTCTCCCTGCCAGACCTTAGGGGACTGTCCTTCCCGGGGTCTCTCATCGTTGGACAGGGGGCTCACTCGCATGTGGGAACTAGGACGTACCCTCTTGAAGAAGAGATCATCCCTGGGCTCCACACTTCACCCACGTCAGGAAACGGAACCAAAGCTTTGTCACTAAACATCTCAAGGGGCAAAACAAAGCTGTGAGCAGGTTCTGCAGCCACGTGGTGGTCAGGGCCCAGGGGAGAGCCAGGAACCTCCAGCACAGCCCAGGGTCCTGCAGGGACAGACCGGCGGTGGCTCGGCTGTAGCGCCCCAAGCTTCCAGCAGAAGGCGCTGTGCCAGGCGCCCAGGAAGGACAGTCCCCTAAGGTCTGGCAGGGAGAGCGGGTCCGTCCATCCTGATGGTCAGTTGGAGGGGAGAGCGCTCAGGTCCTGCTTCCCCGCAGGGTAGTGGGAAGGTGGCTGACACCTCCTAGGCTCCCACTCAGGTGACGTCGTGCCGGGGCTGCATCTAAGCAGAGAATCTAAGCAGAGAATGCTGGCAGCCGTGGGGCATAGACGCCATCAGAGCAGAGAACCCACAAGGAGCTTCCACCTGCACCCGCCTGCCCACCTCGGGTCCCAAGCCCCCAGCCCATGACCCACTACCACCCCCACCACCCCCACCCCACCCCTCGGAACACATATGCACTGCATACCTACACACACCGTGCACACAAATAGCACATGTCTGCAAACAAGTGCACACACGCAAAACACACACATGGGGAATAACATGAGTCCATTCTGAAGGAGATCAGCCCTGGGTGTTCTTTGGAGGGAATGATGTTCAAGCTGAAGCTCCAGTACTTGGGCCACCTCATGCGAAGAGTTGACTCATTGGAAAAGACTCTGATGCTGGGAGGGATTGGGG
>SJYA01001524.1:13264-55823 GCA_006410615.1 Neotragus moschatus
GCAGGACTGATGCTGAAGCTGAAGCTGCAATACTTAGGCCACCTTCTGGGAAAAGCTGACTCATTGTAAAAAACCCTGATGCTGAGAAAGATTGAAGGCAGGAGGAGAAGGGGACCACAGAGGATGAGATGGCTGGATGCCATCACCGACTCAACAGATGTGAGCTTGAGCAAACACCAGGAGATAGAGAAGGACAGGGAACCCTGGTGTGCTGCAGTCCATGGGGTCACTAAGAGTTGGACAGACTTAGAGACTGAACAGCAAAAAGCAGGTAGTCCACCTGAGGTATTGCTATGAGTGCCAGGGGAGGTGAACTTGTCAGAGGGAAAGACTAGGAGCCCTACCTCAGCACTGACCCCTGGCAGGGCCTTGGAACACCAGTCAGAGAAAAGCACGGTTACCCAGAGAAACCCACCTCCACTCCAGCCCCCAGGCATCTGAGCGCTGACATTCAGATGCAGGCTCGGAGTTTTCCAGGACAGAGGCCAGGCCGGGTCTCTACCCAAATCTCCATGTCCTACTGCACAGAGAACCCGGTCAGGTGTAAATATTCTCACTGTAGAAGCACATGGTCTCATCTAAACATAATCAGTTTAGATAGGACTTGGAGAGGTTTGAATCTACCATGAAGACAGTACTTGGTCAGGTTCAAAGTAGCTTAGGGCTGCGCTCCCAGGAGGCACAGGTCTCCCTGCCAGACCTTAGGGGACTGTCCTTCCCGGGGTCTCTCATCGTTGGACAGGGGGCTCACTCGCATGTGGGAACTAGGACGTACCCTCTTGAAGAAGAGATCATCCCTGGGCTCCACACTTCACCCACGTCAGGAAACGGAACCAAAGCTTTGTCACTAAACATCTCAAGGGGCAAAACAAAGCTGTGAGCAGGTTCTGCAGCCACGTGGTGGTCAGGGCCCAGGGGAGAGCCAGGAACCTCCAGTACAGCCCAGGGTCCTGCAGGGACAGACCGGCGGTGGCTCGGCTGTAGCGCCCCAAGCTTCCAGCAGAAGGCGCTGTGCCAGGCGCCCAGGAAGGACAGTCCCCTAAGGTCTGGCAGGGAGAGCGGGTCCGTCCATCCTGATGGTCAGTTGGAGGGGAGAGCGCTCAGGTCCTGCTTCCCCGCAGGGTAGTGGGAAGGTGGCTGACACCTCCTAGGCTCCCACTCAGGTGACGTCGTGCCGGGGCTGCATCTAAGCAGAGAATCTAAGCAGAGAATGCTGGCAGCCGTGGGGCATAGACGCCATCAGAGCAGAGAACCCACAAGGAGCTTCCACCTGCACCCGCCTGCCCACCTCGGGTCCCAAGCCCCCAGCCCATGACCCACTACCACCCCCACCACCCCCACCCCACCCCTCGGAACACATATGCACTGCATACCTACACACACCGTGCACACAAATAGCACATGTCTGCAAACAAGTGCACACACGCAAAACACACACATGGGGAATAACATGAGTCCATTCTGAAGGAGATCAGCCCTGGGTGTTCTTTGGAGGGAATGATGTTCAAGCTGAAGCTCCAGTACTTGGGCCACCTCATGCGAAGAGTTGACTCATTGGAAAAGACTCTGATGCTGGGAGGGATTGGGGGCAGGAGGAGAAGGGGATGACCGAGGATGAGATGGCTGGATGGCATTACTGACTCGATGGACGTGAGTCTGAGTGAACTCCGGGAGTTGGTGATGGACAGGGAGGCCTGGCGTGCCGCAGTTCATGGGGTCGCAAAGAGTCGGACATGACTGAGCGACTGAACTGACTAACTCACTCACTAAAGCTTTCGTTCCTAAACACAAATGAAGCTCACGCGCATTCTTCCCTCCTTCTGAGGTTTGATGGTTTTCAAAATAAAAAAGTTCATAAAGTAGTTAATGGTTAATGACTTTTGGATCATGGGACTTTCTGAAGTTATTCCACAAATATGACAAGACATGAGAGATGAATGTAGATATTCCGTGTGTCCCACGACAGAAGAACGGACAAGCAGACTATGATCCATCCACACAATAAATGTNAAAAAGTTCATAAAGTAGTTAATGGTTAATGACTTTTGGATCATGGGACTTTCTGAAGTTATTCCACAAATATGACAAGACATGAGAGATGAATGTAGATATTCCGTGTGTCCCACGACAGAAGAACGGACAAGCAGACTATGATCCATCCACACAATAAATGTTGTCAAGCCTGAAAGGAAGGCAGTCCTGACACAGGCTACAGCGTGCATGAACCCTGAGGGCATTATGCTCAGTGACATTGAGAGAAAAATTAAGTTTTTTGCTAAACCCTTGAGAGCAGGTTTTTATCTCATGTAACAGGGCAAGTTCTTATCTAATGCAATGTGGCCTTTAGGCTCTCTCAACAGATGTTTTTCCTTCAGGGACTTTCTAAAAAAATTGTTTTTCAGGCCGTCAGAATGTGGCCCTGACCAGCCGTATAGACCTGATAGCAAACGAGCCTATCCCTGTAAAAGTCGAGACATGTGAACCAATCAAATTGTCCCCACCCTAGCTACACCCGTTTGTGGTTTTTGTGCTTAAAAATGCTCTGTAACGACTGTTCGGGGTTCGTGCCTCCCTGGAGGTGACTGAACCCCGGCTCGCCGGCTCAATAAATCCTCTTGCTGTTTGCATCAAATCCAAGTCTCGGTGATCTTTGGAGTGACGGGTCTTAGGAAAAGACTGCAAGGTCTAACAACATAAGCCAGACACGTAAGAACAAATGAGATTTGAGTCCACTCATACAAGGACTAGAGCAGTCAGCTAGAAACAGAAAGCAGGGTGGTGAGTGCCAGGAGATGCGGGAGGGGGACGCGGACTGAGTGTCTCACGGGGACAGTTTCGGTTTTGCAAGATAGAAGTAGCGACTGAACAACGACAACAACACGTACAAGCATGTACTGTGCAGCATTTCCAACAGCTGAGATGTGTAAGTAACCAAGATGTGCGTGGCTGATGATGAATAGAGAAGTCATCTATGCATAGAATGGAATGTGATCCCATGAAAAAAAATCCCATTTACAGGGATAATCTAGAACAATCATAGATTAGTCTAGGACAATCATAGTAAGTGAAGTACTTCAGAAGGAGAAACTGATACCAGTGAGCTATTTTACGAAAGCAAAATACACGCACAGTCTTAGGAAACAAACAGGGTTACCGAAGGGGAGTGGTGGGTGGAAGGGATAAATTAGGAGGTGGGGATTCACTTATACTCACAAATACATATG
The DNA here is from genome assembly GCA_006410615.1 of Neotragus moschatus. NCBI lineage: Eukaryota > Metazoa > Chordata > Mammalia > Artiodactyla > Bovidae > Neotragus > Neotragus moschatus. The sequence goes on from SJYA01001524.1 coordinate 16,489, forward strand.
GAATATAGAGTCAGCATGAACCTACTTTAGAAAGGGTAGGGTATTACACACTCTATAATAATGTGTATGTGAGAAAAGAAAAGATGAATCAATATGTTTATGGAGATAACTGTTGAAAATCTCTACACTGACAAACACAATGGTGTAAGTCAGCTATCCTCCTAAAAACGTAAACGCTAACTTAAAAAAAAAAAAAAAAACAAGGATTAATGAGAGACAGGCTTCTGGCCTGTGCCAGAAGAAACCTCGGACTAGGAGTAACCCTAAGCCTCTGGTTACTATGGTAACAGGAGCAGGGGATGGAGAAATCCTGTCTCCCTGTGGCCATTTCCCACAACAGAAACTTTAAAGCTATTGCTTATGCTGCAGTGAAATAAGAAAACGTTTTTTCTCTTTGGTCTTTTGATTCCTTCTCTACGTAAGCTGTTCCTGATCTATAGTCTGCATTGATAACTAAAGTTTTCTTCTTTTCAGAAGACTTTTTTGAAACAATGCCAAAAGGAACACGAATATAGGAACCTTATACCTTTGTGGAAATACATGTTTTCTGGAGGAAATAGAAAGGTGGCTTTAATCCCTAAGCTGGCAGAGGAGAGAACACAGTAGGCTTGTGCCTCAAGAACTGTGTCTCCCCCGCGATGGGGAATCAAGGGATCACACAGTTGGGGCTCATAGTCAGAGGCTGGAGATAAAGAGCAAATATGTAAGGATATTGTATTCTTTGCATTTTTGTTTCAAAATAGTCACTAGGCTGGCATCAGGAAGCCCAGTGACTTGGGTCTGGCAGGGCCAGGAGTTGGGTCCCTTGTCTTTTGTGGATTGCACTGTGGCTTTCTTCCTGTTATGTCAAAGAGGGGAAAACAAACTATAAGGGGAGTTTTGCAGAGAGAGTACCATAAAGGTAAACATCAGGATGTAACTAGCATAAAATTAAAAGATAATAGAAGTAAAGTATGGCTTATGCAGAGTTAGAGGGCAATAGGCGTGGGATATCCCTGGAGAGGGGATTGGCTACCCACTCCAGTATTCTAGCCAGGAAAATTTTATGGACAGAGGAGCCTGGTGAGCTACAGTCCATGGGATCACAAAGAGTCAGACTAACACACACACACACACGTGTAGGATATAGTTTACATAACAGGTTAGTCTTCCGAAAAGAAGGAAACTTAATTATCAGTGCAGACTAGATCAGGAACAGTTAGAGTAGACAAGGAGGCAAAAGAGAAAAAGAAAACTATTTTTTATTTCACTGCAACACTTATAAACACTTCAAATTCACAAAGACTGCTGGGCTGTAAATGGGCACTTTAAAAAATGCTGCTGGCACTTTAAAAATGTCCACGGGTAACTAATTGAAAATAAACTGGGCAGACTGTGAAGAAGAAAATTTCCACAGTCAATTCCACACACACTAGTTAAATCAAAGCCCATGGAAACGTGCTGTGCATAAGGAATTGTTAGAGACGTGCAAATCAAAACCACAGCAAGGGAACACTGCACCTGTTTGAAAGGCCAGCCTCAGTCTACAAAGGTGAATGGTGAAGACAAGGAGGAAGGAGAACACTCCCGTGCTGATGAGATATAAATGCTAAGAGTCACTGTGGAGAGGAGTATGGAACTGCTTTTAATTTTTAGTTAAGTTGAGCTTCCCTGATAGCTCAGTTGGTAAAGAATCCACGTGCAATGCAGGAGACCCTGCTTCAATTCCTGGGTCAGGAGGATCCCCTGGAGAAGGGAAAGGCTACCCACACCAGTATTCTTGGGCTTCCTTGTGGCTCAGCTGGTAAAGAATCTGCCTGCAATGTGGGAGACCTGGATTCGATCCCTGGATTGGGGAGATCCCCTGGAGAAGGGAAAGGCTGCCCACTCCAGGATCCTGGCCTGGAGAATTCCATGGATTACATAGTCCATGGGGTCACAGAGTCAGACACAACTGAGCGACTTTCCCTTTCAGCAAAACAATCATTGATTCCAGCCCAGGTCACAGGAGGACTTAAAACATGCCCTGCTCAGCACTCCCCCATTGTCAGCACCAACAAGGGCAGAAGGTGCCTGAACAGCATCTCTGCCTGAAGCCGGCAGACAGCCTCGGTGAGGGACACGTCAGTCAAGTCTCTTCCTTGTCAGGTGGTTAATGAGGCGCCCCCTCATTGTTTGCAAAAGGGCTCCTTAACTCCAAATTCATTTTGCAGAGAGAAGAGGAAAGAATCAGACATAAACTATAAACTAAATCAAGTATCTTTATTTTTAAATCTAAATATAAAAAGTGAAGGATAAAAGCAGTAAAAAAAAAAAATCACACTTTAAGTGGATAAATTACAAACTAAATCAACTATATATCCTGACATATTAAAAAGGAGGAGGAGGATGGAAGCAACACAAATTTCTATAAGTGACTATGTGGGTACCACCCAAGTTCTCTAGTCAACTCCACCACTAGACTCGGCTGCAGACACCATCCAGGAACCAGAGTTGCTCTTTCCATCACACCAGGAGGAGCCCTCTTTGTCGCCAGGGCACGGAGAGAACCCAAGTCTGTGCCTTCAGGCACCGCTTCTGCCAGGCTCCAAGCAGAAGGCTCAACTTGCGTTGTGTTCTTCATCTTCTCCTACACGTTAACGATGGGAAAATGAGGCAAAGGAAGCACCTAGAACTTGGGCACCTCCCCTTTCTGCAGCTATTTGATTTTCTTCTCTTTCTGTAACTGACTTTTTTTAATCAACGGAGAAAGGGTATAGTTCCACCATTCTCACTGGGATTTTGGGCTTCCAAGGTACTCCATCCTGGGGCAGTTCTTGAGCTCTTATCACTACTGACTGCTCCTCATCTTCTCGGGTGGGTTTGGGGTTCTCTTCTTCTGAACAAAGGCAGGAGTCCTGGGGACAGTGAGTGGAATTTCTTTCTTCTCAGGAACACCCACAACACCTAACAAGATGTGATAAGGGCAAGGCTTCACATAAATTTAAAGTGTTTATCCTCCAATACCCTCTTTGCTTCCCTCTGATTCTTTTCTCTGTTTCAAAGTCAAAGCCAATAGGCATGGTGGGTGGCTGGCTTCTCTGGCAGTTTCTTAAGGAAAATGCCCCCACTGTAAAGAATTCCAGAATCCAGTTTCCGTGCTTTAAATTTGTAGAGCCCTGCTGCTACAGGATTACATTTCTTGGATTTTGCATTTGTTTCCCAACACTTCCACCACCTCTTGCTGCATTTTTTCTCTCTTCTCTGACCCTTGCTTCTCAGTGCTTTTTAGGTTCTTCTATATATGGGAAGAAGAACCTGAAAAAGAATAGATGTGCGTTTATGCTCTTGTGCCCGGAGTCTGAGTCCCCAAAACTGAGAGAACAAGACGTCCACAGCAATGCAAAAGCAAAAAGGGGTTTATTGCTAGCTCGAGCTAGGGCTCAAACCACATCCAGCACAGTGGAGCTGGGCAAGAGACCCAAGCCCTGAATCACAGTAGTATTTATAGGTTTGGAACAAAGACAAGGAGCTGGTAAGGGCGGATTGGTTACAAGAGTTTCTTGCATCTCCTAATTGGCTAAATTTTCACGCACGTGGGCTTTTCTTGGGGGAGGTCCATTAAGTTCTGACAGGCTATGGGGACCATGCTGATTGGTCAAGTCCTGGCCCCTGTGGGTCAGATCAGGCTACTGGGACCATGCTGATTGGTCAAGTCCTGGCCCCTGTGGAAGATGATTCCAGTTCCTCTGGGGCAATTCCTCAGCTTTTTTGAAAAAATGGAACTTAGGCCTTAAAGCCTGCCATGGCGTATGCTAGGTCCCAACAATGCATGACTGAATTAAGTTCCTGTACACTTTACACAAACACAACATTGGAAATCAACTCTATTCCAATATAGGATCAAAATGAAATTGCACAGAAAGAAAAAAGAAAGGGGCATGGAAAAATGCTGCTGGCACTTTCCATGACAACAATGTAAAGCTGTGCTGATGGGCACTTAATATTTAGAAGACCCGTGGGGTCGTGAGTAAACAACACTGGCCTTCAAGGACTGTTCTAGGAGTGTTCGTCAAAATGCAGGGCAGACTTTCAAAAGCCAATTGCTAGATGTTTCCCTTTAAAAAAAAATCACAGAAAATGATGTTAACCTTGCTAAATATTAGAGAAATCCAAATCAAAACTACAATGAGGTATCACCTCACACCGGTCAGAATGACCATTGTCAAACACTCTACAAAGAACCAAGGCTGGAGAGAGGGTGGAGAAATGAGAACCCTCCTCCATCGATGCTGGAATGCCAACTGGGAACAGCCACTATGGAGACAGTGTGCATGCGTGCTAAGTAAGTCATTCCAGTCGTGTCTGACTCTTTTCAATCCTATGGACTGTAACCTGCTAGGCTCCTTTGTCTATGGGATTCTCCAGGCAAGAAATACTGGAGTGGGTTGACTCCAGGGGGATCTTCCCCACCCCAGGGATCGAACCCACGTCTGTTTCCCCGTGTTGGCAGGTGGGTTCTTTACCACTAGCGCCGCCTGGGAAGCCCATGGAAATAGCGTGGAGATTCCTTAAACAATGAAAATGGGAACAAAGTTACAATATTCCTGTCGACTTAAAAAATATTCACCCCCTAAAAGTTGAGAGTTATGTTTTATTCAGTGGGAATTTTTAGGACTTCGAGCTCAGGAGACACCATCTCAAGCAACCTCGAGAGAACTGCTCCCCGGATGGGGAGGGGAGGAGCCAGCTTACACAGAGCTTTGTAACAAAGGACGGTAGTCTGAATATCAAAAGATTACTGTTAAAGAAAGCCAGACATCCTGAGTCAAAGAATTTAGTGCTTTTCTGTGTATGGGAAGATGCAAGAGTCTTGGCTCCCTGGAATCATTCCTTGCATCTGCACATCACCTATCTGGGCCAGCATCCTGAGCTTCCTTTTCACGTCCTGAGCTTCCTTTCCTTAGGGCTCACCTTAGGGAGTGTCTGCAGTCTGATGGCTGCTAGAGAGCAGATATTCTTCTTCCTGAGTTCCTGAGGCCTCACCGGCTCATACTGGAGAGTTGCAATTGCTGCTGTATATTGTCACCCTGCTTATTCAACTTATATGCAGAGTACATCATGAGAAACGCTGGGCTGGAGGAAGCACAAGCTGGAATCAGGATTGCCGGGAGAAATATCAATAACCTCAGATATGCAGATGACACCACCCTTATGGCAGAAAGTGAAGAAGAACTAAAGAACCTCTTGATCAAAGTGAAAGAGGAGAGTGAAAAAGTTGACTTAAAGTTCAACATTCAGAAAACTAAGATCATGGCATCCAGTCCCATCACTTCATGGGAAATAGATGGGGAAATGGTGGAAACAATGGCTGACTTTATTTTTGGGGGCTCCAGAATCACTGCAGATGGTGACTGCAGCCATGAAATTAAAAGACGCTTACTCCTTGGAAGGAAAGTTATGACCAACCTAGACAGCTTATTAAAAAGCAGAGACATTACTTTATCAAGAAAGGTCCATCTAGTCAAGGCTATGGTTTTTCCAGTGGTCATGTATGGATGTGAGAGTTGGACTATAAAGAAAGCTGAGTGCCAAAGAATTGATGCTTTTGAACTGTGGTGTTGGAGAACTCTTGAGAGTCCCTTGGACTGCAAGGAGATCCAACCAATCCATCCTAAAGGAGATCAGTCCTGGGTGTTCATTGGAAGGACTGATGCTGAGACTGAAACTCCAATACTCTGGCCACCTCATGCAAAGGGCTGACTCATCTTAAAAGACCCTGATGCTGGGAAAGTTTGAGGGCAGGAGGAGAAGGGGACGACAGAGGATGACAGGGTTGGATGGCATCACTGACTGGATGGACCTGAGTTTGAGCAAGCTCCGGGAGATGGTGATGGACAGGGAAGCCTGGCGTGCTGCAGTCACTGGGGTCACAGTGAGTCAGACGTGACTGAGCAACTGAACTGAACTGAACTGAATCAGTTCTGAATATTCACAAGGCAGGCAGGGCTGGAAAGGACATCTGCCCTCAAATGAAGTCCTTGGGGTAAATCACCAAAAAATGAATTCAAAACAGGGTCGACGTTCAAGAAGCCAATTCCAACGGGCAAACTGTATTCCCACTGTGTAGGATCAAAAAGCACATGGAAACATAGTTCACATGACTAATTATCAAATCAATGCAAATCAAAGCAACCCTGAGGAATCACCTCACCATGGTCGGAATGGCCATCATCAGAAAGACCCACAAAGAATACACGCTGCAGAGGTCAGAGCCAAAAAGGAATCTTCTTCTTCTTGGTCAGGGTGTAAATGGGTGCAGCCACTGTGGAAAACTCAACACACAGGCACCATATGATCCAGCAGTCCCACTCCTGGGTTCAGATACAGAGAGAATCATAATTTGAAGTGACTCGTGCACCCTTATATTCAGAGCAGCACCATCAGAGCCGAGATGGAGAATCAACAAACACAGCCAGAGATCAAAAACAGAAGGCTTAGTGAGACAACTAGACAGTAGAATACTTCTCACTCATAAAACAGAATTAAATAATGCCATTGGGAGCAGCAAGGATGGACCAAGACAGTACCATGTGCAGTGGAGTAAATCAGAGAGAGAGAAATATCATCAGATATCACCTACAGGAGGAATCTATCAATTTATACCAGTGAACTACTATATAGAACAGAAAAAGGCCTACAAACTTTGAAAACCAGCTTACAATTACCAAAAAAAAAAAAATTAGAAGGGTAAAGTAAGACTTTTGCATTATCACAGACACACTCGTATCTCCAGTAGATACTCAAAAAGAACATACTGAGTTGCACAGAGAACACTACTGAGCACACTGTTCAGAGCAAGAATAGAAACACATCTAGATACATCGGAATCAAGCTCCTGGACCCTAAAACAGCACAGCGGAAATCTGCACTATTCCAGTATATAATAAAAAAAGTCAATACCAAAGAAGGTTCAGATTACCATACAATTGCATTCATTTCACATTTTTGCAAGGGAATGCTCAAAAGCCTTCAAGTTATCCCTCAACAGGATGTGAACTGAGAGATTCCAGATGTTCAAGCTGGATTTAGAAAAGGCAGAGGAACCAGAGATCAAATTGCTAGCATCCACTGGATCGTCGACAAAGAAAGGGAATTTCAGAAAAATATCTACTTCTGCTTCACTGACTACACTAAAGCCTTTGACTGTGTTCAGTTCAGTTCAGCTCAGTCACTCAGTTGTGTCCGACTCTTTGCGACTCCATGAGTTACAGCACGCCAAGCCTCCCTGTCCATCACCAACGCCCAGAGCCTACATCAAGAGGCTTTTTAGCTCCTCTTCACTTTCTGCCACAAGGGTGGTGTCATCTGCATATCTGAGGTTATTGATATTTCTCCCAGCAATCTTGATTCCAGCTTGTGCTTCTTCCAGCCCAGCATTTCTCATGATGTGTTCTGCATATAAGTTAAATAAGCAGGGTGACAATATACAGCCTTGACATACTCCTTTTCCTATTTGGAACCAGTCAGTTGTTCCATGTCCAGTTCTAACTGTTGCTTCCTGACCTGCATATAGGTTTCTCAAGAGGCAGGTCAGGTGGTCTGGTATTCCCATATCTTTCAGAATTTTCCACAGTTTCTTGTGATCCACACAGTCAAAGGCTTTGGCATAGTCAATAAAGCAGCAATAGATGTTTTTCTGGAACTCTCTTGCTTTTTTGATGATCCAGCGGATGTTGGCAATTTGATCTCTGGTTCCTCTGCCTTTTCTAAAAGCAGCTTGAACATCTGGAAGTTCATGGTTCACGTAATTTGCAATAAGGTATACTAATTACTTCAGTTGCCCTTTGTTTTAAAAGTCAGTCACTACCCTGCTGGCCTTTCAGGTAAATAGGACTTACCTAAAACACTTAGCAAAGCATTAAGACTTATATAGTTATAGAAGAATCAGGCGTGTCCTCTATCAGTTGTAAAATTTCTATTGTTTGTAAGCATGAAATTAAAAGATGCTTGCCCTTTGGAAGAAAAACCATGATAAACCGAGATAGCATATTAAAAAGCAGAGAGATTACTTTGCCAGCAAAGGTCCATATAGTCAAACTATGGTTTTTCCAATAGTCATGTATGGAGTGAGAGTTGGACCATAAAGAAGACAGAGTGCCGAAGAATTGATGCTGTTGAACTATGGTGTTCAAATGACTGTTGAGAGTCCCTTGGATTGCAAGGAAATCAAACCAGTCCATCCTAAAGGAGATTAGTCCTGGGTGTTCATTGGAAGGACAGATGCTGAAGCTGAAACTCCAATATGTTGGCCACTTGATGCGAAGAACTGACTCATTGCAAAAGACCCTGATGCTGGGAAAGATTGAAGGCGGGAGGAGAAGGGGACGACAGAGGATGAGATGGTTGGATGGCATCACTGACTTGATGGACATGAGTTTGAGCAGCTCTGGGAGATGGTGAAGGACAGGGAGGCCTGGTGTGCTCCATGGGATCACAAAGAGCCGGACGTGAGCAGCTACTGATCAGCAACAACAAAGCATGAGAGGCTATTCTCAATGTGCAAGGGTGAGAATGGATTTTTTACTATGATTTAGCAGTTCCATGGGGTTGTGAAGGGTCGGACACGACTGAGCGACTTCACTTTCACTCTTCACTTTCATGTATTGGCGAAGGAAATGGCAGCCCACTCCAGTGTTCTTGCTTGGAGAATCCCAGGGACGGGGGAGCCTGGTGGGCTGCCGTCTATGGGGTCGCACAGAGTTGGACACGACTGAAGCAACTTAGTAGCAGCAGCAGCAGTTATTTCAATAAAATACTTAAGAATTGTTTCAGGAAGAGTGAAGAGACAAATGTTGACCAATATTCACTTGTCCTCTTTCAATGCACCAATAAAAATTTGAATCATCAGCCATTCTGACTGATTTTGAACCAGGTGGAACCATCTTATGCCCTAGCATAACTATTCTGATTTCTGAGGATAAGCGGGCATATGTAATCCCCCCAAACCACAGCTTTTGCTTTCAGCAAAAGATTATAATCAAGAAAATATAATTATTAACAGATCAGATGCCTTTTTTCTGTTAGAATATTTAACAGAGTGGGAGCTATTCAGGAACTCTTACAGGGACCAAACAAATTTAATCGGCTTTGCTGAAGGCCATCTTGCTTTTTTATTTCTTCTTTCGACCTTTCTCCTCTCCTTCCCTCCTGTCTCTAGACACTCATACTGAGCACACTTGTTTCTAAAGCTTACTTTAAAACTGAAGCATGTTGATTTCCAAAGCTGTGTCAGTTTTCAGGTGTACAGCAAAGTGATTCAGGTTTGCATACATATGTATCTATCTTTTTTCAGATTTTTCCCTTAGAGGTTATTACAAAATATTGAGTATAGGTCCCCATACGACATAATAGGTCTTTGTTGATTATCTATTTTATATATGTCAGTATATATATGTTAATCCCAAACTCCTAACTTATTCTCCCTCCTTCCCTTTTGGTAAAAATGTTTGTTTTCCATGTCTGTGGATGCATATCTGTTTTGCATATAAGTTAATTTGTATAATTTTACTAGATTCCACATATAAGTGCTGTCATGATATTTACCTTTTTCTGTCTGGCTTACTTCACTTAGCATGAAAATAGGTCCATCCATGCTGCTGCCAGTGGCATTATTTCATTCATTTTGATGGCTGGTAATATTCATTGCATATATATATATGGTATAAATATATATATATATATGGGCCATATATATGTTTATATGGGCTTCCTAGGTGGCTCAGACTATCAAGAATTTGCCTGCAGAGAAAGAGACCCAGGTTTGATCAATGGGTCAGGAAGATCCCCTGGAGAAGGGAATGGCAACCCACTCTAATACTCTTGTCTGGAAAATTCCATGGACAGAGCAGTGTGGCAGACTACAGGTCATGGGATCTCAAGGAGTCACTCACAGCCAAGTAACTCCACTTCTCAGGAATCAGACTGCTTGCCCCTTCTTGCTGGGAGGTCATCTGACAGTATGTTTCACCTAATCAGGGTAAACACAGGCACGGCCATCCACATTCCCAGAACACTCTCCACCGATATTTTTGTTCAGAATCAGTGCACTGTGTGTATGCTACAAGTGTCTTTACACAGCTCTAAATGAGGAGGGAAACATGTTATCTTCAAGCTGGAAATCCAGGCAGTAAGGAAAATCACTATATTCTTCCTGTGAAAGCTGGATTGTTGCAGCGCTGCTTGCCACTTCTTAGTGGGAAGTCATCACCCAGTGCACTTTCAGCGAATTCAGCTGAGAACAGGTGTGGAAGTCAGCACTCACAGAACACCCCCGACTGAACTCTTTAATCAGAGAATGGTGCAATCTGTCCTCAGGCTCCCTTACACAGCTTTCTAACTGCAGGGACATTTGCTTTTCTTAACACGGGATTTGGAACCTAATGGTAGAAGCAGCATTTCTTTGTGTGGCTGCAATTCCTTGCTGCTGGATCATTTCCAGTGGAATGTAAAATCCTTTGGTAACAAAACTAGATGGCACTCAGCACTCTCAGACACACAGCCTGTTTCCTCCTGGGCAGTCCCAGGCTGACCTAGGTATGGGTTCACAAGGCTCAGAAATGCAAGGAAACATACTGGTTGTGACTTTGGAAATTAGGGCCTCTGTGCAAACTTAGAGTTCTCACATCTTAGAATCTAGACTGTTGCTGATTGACAGGTGCCTTAAAAACACTCTCTTTTTTCACTTTCATTTATCAAAGGAACATAGATTTCACAGCATTCTGTTTCCTGAGAGTAACAGACTGCTCGTAAATCCTTGCTTGGAGGTCATTTTTCAGTAACCATTTCCCCTCATCTGTATTACAGTAGGGAAAGCCCCCACACAGGGACAAGCAAACAAACATCAAAATGTCTGTTGCATCAAGTTTTCTATGTAGGAAGGATCCAGTGATCTAGGTCTGTCTGGAAAATTCTTGGATACTGCAGGGAGAAATACTGAGTGTGAACCTGGATACTGGACCTTTTTGGCAAACTTAGCATTTTCTCTCTGTTGGCCCTAAAAAGGTGCTGCCTAGCAGTTGTCTGAAAATCCATCCAGTTGCTGTTTTCTTACTTGTGACAGCAATATCTTTGGTCAAACCTTTGGGATTTCTGAAACAAGCAGGTGATTTGCAATTGCTTCAGCAGGATCATTTCCATTAGAATGTCAACTAATCTAGGTAACAATAATATGGCACTCACACTCTTAGACAATCTCCCAAAGCCTGTTTCCTCATGGGCAGACCCAATATGACCTAGGAATGTGTTCACAAGGCTCGGAAAGTACAGGGAAACATACTTACTATGAGTCTGGAAATTAGGTCTTCTGTGAAAACCTGGAGTTCATCACATCTTAGAATCTAGACAGCTCCTGATAGATGCCTGAAAAACACTCTCTTTTTATGCCTTTTATTTGTTGAAGAACATAGCTTTCCCAGTATTCTGTGTGCTGAGAGTAACACTGCTTGAAAATACTTGCTTGGAGGTCATTTTTCAGTAACAATTTCCCCTCACTGTGTTACAGTAAGGAAAGCCCCCACACTCACAGAGACAAGCAAACAAACATGAAAATGTCCGTTCCATCAAGTTTTCTCTGTAGGAAGGATCCAGTGATCCTAGGGCTGTCTGGGAAATTTTTGGATACTGCAGGGACACATACTGAGCGTGAACCTGGATAATGGACCTTGTTGGCAAAATTAGCATTTTCTCTCTGTTGACCCTAAAACAGTGCAGCCTAGCAACTACTTGAAAATCCATCCAACTGCTATTTTCTCACTTGTGAAAACAATATCTTTGGTCAAACCTTTGGGATTTCTGAAGCAAGCAGCCTGCTTACAATTCCTGGGCGCTGGCTCATTTCCAGTGGAATGTCAACTAATCTAGGTAACAACACTAGATGGCGCTCAGCACTCACAGACACACTTCCACAGCCTGTTTCCCCATGGGCAGTCCCAGTATGACCTAGGAATGGATTTACAAGACTACAAAATGTGAAAAGCAATGCAGGGAAACACACTGACCTTGACTCTGAAATTAGGGTGTCTGTGCAAGCCTGGAGTTCTCACATCTTAGAATCTAGACTGTTGCTGATTGACAGATGCCTGAAAAACACTTTTTTTGACCTTTCATTCATCAAAGGAAAATGGTTTTCCAGCATTCTGTGTGCTGAGAGTAACACACTGCTGGAAAACCCTTGCTTGATGCTGGAGAGGGTGTGGAGAAAAGGGGACCCTCTTACACTGTTGGTGGGAATGCAAACTAGTACAGCCANACTGTATAGAGCTTCTCCATCTTTGGCTGCAAATAATAGAATCAATCTGATTTCGGTGTTGACCATCTGGTTATGTCCATGTGTAGAGTCTTCTCTTGTGTCGTTGGAAGAGGGTGTTTGATATGACGAGTGCATTTTCTTGGGAAAACTCTATTAGTCTTTGCCCTGCTTCATTCTGCATTCCCAGGCCAAATTTTCCTGTTACCCCAGGTGTTTCTTGACTTCCTATTTTTGCATTCCAGTCCCCTATTATGAAAAGGATATCTTTTTTGGGTGTTAGTTGTAAAAGGTCTTGTAGATCTTCATAGAATTTTTCAGCTTCAGCTTCTTCAGCGTTACTGGTTGGGGCATAGACTTGGATTACTGTGACATTGAATGGTTTACCTTGGATATGAACAGAGATCATTCTGTTTTTGAGATTGCATCCAAGTACTGCATTTCGCACTCTTTTGTTGACATTGATGGCTACTCCATTTCTTCTGAGGGATTCTTGCCCACAGTAGTAGATATAATGGTTATCTGAGTTAAATTCACCCATTCCAGTCCATTTTAGTTCGCTGATTCCTAGAATGTTGACATTCACTCTTGCCATCTCTTGTTTGACCACTTCCAATTTTCCTTGATTCATGGACCTGATATTCCAGGTTCCTATACAATATTGTTCTTTACAGCATCAGACCTTGCTTCTATCACCAGTCACATCCACAGCTGGGTTTTGTTTTTGCTTTGGCTCCACCCCATACTGATGCATATATATGGACTCTAGAAATATGAAATTGATAAATTTGTTTTCAGGGACAGCAATGGAGAAACAGACACAGAGAACAGACCTAAGGACATGGGAGAAGAGGAGGAGGGAGAGGGTGAGATGTATGGAGAGAGAAATATGGAAATTTATAAAACCATATGTAAAATAGATAGCCAACAGGCATTTGTTGTATGACTCAGGGAACTCAAACAGGGGTTCTGTGACAATCTAGAAGAGTGGGATGGGGAGGAAGATGGAAGGGAGAGTTGGGCAGGAGGGGACATGGCTGTACCTATGGCTGATTCTTGTTGATGTGTGACAGGAAAACCACAAACTTCTGTAAAGCAAGTATCCTTCAATTAAAAAAATAAAATAAAAACCTTGGTTACTTTGGTTCTATTCAGTTAGCAGCTTCCTTAGTGTTCACGTAGAAGGATCCAATGCATTCTACTTGAGTCTCTGTACTGTTCAGAAACAAGCTGTGTGTGAATCTTGAAATCCAAGCCTCACAAGACGGAAGAGGCGGTCCGCCGGTTGAGCTGGGCGTCTCCAAGCAGGGCCAGCGAGTGGAGATGGCAGGGTTTCTCTACTATATCTAGCATGAGTTCTACATCTTGGCCCTTTATCCACCTTCAGCAGTCTCATCTCCATCATCTTAAGAATAAATGAGATTTGCATGAGTTCCAAACTTGGGGCTGAAGTACAAACTCCAGTGCTGGATTATCTTCAGCTCCTCAGAAGATTAAATGTCGTCAGAAGATCGAGAAGCTCAGGAGGATGAATTGCTGGCCCTGGCAAGTATTTATGATGGAGATGAATTTAGAAAAGCAGAGTCTGTCCAAGGTGGAGAAACCAGGATCTATTTGGACTTACCACAAAATTTCAAGATATTTGTGAGCGGCAATTCAAATGAGTGTCTCCAGAATAGTGGCTTTGAATACACCATTTGCTTTCTGCCTCCACTTGTGCTGAACTTTGGACTGCCACCAGATTATCCATCCTCCTCCCCACCTTCCTTCACACTTAGTGGCAAATGGCTGTCACCAACTCAGCTATCTGCTCTCTGCAAGCACTTAGACAACCTGTGGGAAGAACACCATGGCAGCGTGGTCCTGTTTGCCTGGATGGAGTTTCTTAAGGAAGAGACCTTAGCGTACCTGAATATTGTCTCTCCTTTTGAACTCACGATGGGTTCTCAGAAAAAGGTTCGGAGAAGGATGGCTCAAGCTTCTTCCAACAGAGAGCTAGATTTTGGAGGAGCCACTGGATCTGACATAGACCAAGAGGAAGTTGTGGACGAGAGAACCGTGCAGGATGTGGAATCATTGTCAAGTCTGATCCAGGAAATCTTGGACTTTGAACAAGCTCAGCAGATAAAATGNGGAGAAGGATGGCTCAAGCTTCTTCCAACAGAGAGCTAGATTTTGGAGGAGCCACTGGATCTGACATAGACCAAGAGGAAGTTGTGGACGAGAGAACCGTGCAGGATGTGGAATCATTGTCAAGTCTGATCCAGGAAATCTTGGACTTTGAACAAGCTCAGCAGATAAAATGCTTTAATAGCAAATTGTTCCTGTGCAATATCTGTTTCTGTGAGAAACTGGGTAGTGAGTGCATGTACTTTTTGGAGTGCAGGCATGTGTACTGCAAAGCCTGTCTCAAGGACTACTTTGAAATCCAGATCAGAGATGGCCAACAATGCCTCAACTGCCCAGAACCCAAGTGCCCTTCAGTGGCCACTCCTGGTCAGGTCAAAGAGCCAGTGGAAGCAGAGTTGTTTGCCCTTTATGACCNCGCGCCGCCTGGGTAGGAGCCTCGAGCATTCTCATCCCCCTTTCAGCTGTGAACTTGCCCGAGCCTGTTTGTAACTCTCGCCTATTAAACGCCCGAGATCTTAAAACACCTGTGCCCGCTTGGAATCGGCGTCTTCTACCGGTTGGCAGTGCGTCAGGGCAGAATTGGTAGTAGGTGTTAACCTTTAACGCTTTCATTCCTTCTTGCAGAGTTAGAAAGGAAGAAGTAGGTAAAATCTGCCAGACGTTGCGCTCCCACCTTCTCAGACATGTTGATTATCAGCATTTCTTTACAGAGTTTTACTGATTCGTTTTTTTTCCAGTGAGTCTAGCCCGGCTGTCGCTGCTTGCTGGTACATTCAGCCTTGCGATAGGGCCAGCCCGTAAGGGATGCAGGGGTTAAACTGTGGGTTTCTATATAGCCACCGATCAGACTGGTAGATAATCCGACCTCTTTCCAGTGGCCCTGTGAGAAGTTATCGCTTGGGTTTTTGAGGTCTAATACTGTCCTTGGCATGCATTCAAGCTGATCTTTTCAGAGTGAGGAAATTGAGGTTTTTAACTCGAGGTGGAATGACTTGCCCTCAGTCAGGCAAACTGACAAGAGAGGGCACTGGAGACCAAAGTGGACCTCAGAAGGCGGCTTTCACAATATTCCAGATCTCAAGAAGGCTTTGCAAATAGTTCATTGTGGTTGTTTTGAGGGAGTTCCATTTTGAGGTGACCCCTCATTATATAGTGATTAGGTTACGATATTTCGAGGCACCTGTCCCCAGTCGCTTGAAAGCCCCTTGAGGCTTCCTGTGGCTCCCAGTGGGTAATTTAGAGCGTGGAAAATTATTGCCAGTACTCAAGTGGGTCTTGTAAAAGAATTATTGGTATGGTTGATATTTTGGCAGGATTTTATGACTTGTTTCTAAAATCCCCCTCTCAGGACTTTGGAAAGAACCAAATACTGGCTGTTCATCACAGGGAAGTTAACTTCTTCTTTCTTGAGACTGCTTGAGGCTTCACTGTGGTGGGTCTCAACCCTGGGAGGCGGGTGATGACGCTATGATTTCATATGAATGAAACTGTTAAGTTTACATTAAAAAAAACACACAGCACCGTCAGAAAGTATCTAAGTCTAGAAATCTTTAAAACTTTTTTGAGCACATGTGCACTGTTTTTACTGACATCACTTCTGACATCAATTTACGGACCCCCCCCCACCCCCCACTCCACACCAATCAGTTCCCCAACTCCCTGGATGTTAACTGGATGTACAACAATACAGTTTAATTCTGACGTTACCTGGATGTCAGATATCCCCTAGGCTAGGGGCCTAATCCCACAACACCACCCTCCTTCCTGTCTGGCACCCCGCACATTTCAGCTGTCAGCATTAAGTCTTCTGGGCCTCCCATACCCAAGTAGAAGACCAAATAAATATTCCTGATTATATCACAATATCACAGCACCTACTATGTGCTAAGAGCTGGAGATAGGGCAGTGAGCCAGACAGACATCATCTCTGCCCTCAGTGGTTGGTCCCGCTGGGGCAGGGATGAGATGGCGTTATATAAACATTGGAGCAATGAAACAATAATATACTGTAATCAGTAAACAATACTGATACTGTAACAGGTCCTGGTGGGCAAAGTGGCCTCTGTAGAGTTGTTGGGGAAGTCTGTTTGAGAAGATGCCCTTGGAATTGAGACTGATGGAGAGGCACCCATGTGAGAGTCTGGGTAGCGAGGCTTCCAGGGTGTTTGAGGAACAGTGAGGTGTTGGAAGAGTCCAGGAGGCTGGAGTGTCGTAGATGAGATAAAGAGGCAGGTAGGGCCAGGTAGGGTCAGTCACCGATGGATTTGGGTTTTATTTCTCTTACAGGGGAAGGGTGTTGGGGGATTTTGAGCAGGTGAGAACAGTGGCTTGATTTATACTTAGAAAATCATTTTGGACGCCATGAAGATCTGTGTGTGTCAGGGACTAGTGGAGGTGAGAGCAGTCAGAACCGTTCATTCAGTGAATGCTTTTAAACCGCCGCCTCCTGGGTGTGAGTGGTGTTCTAGGCTTCAGCAGTGAACCGGAATCCTTCCTGGTGGAGCTTGAATCCTGGCAATCTGCTGTTGCTGTAGGCCAAGGAGAGAGGGTACTACCTTAATTTAGGGTGTAGTAGTGCTGAGAGTGGGATGGTGTTGGCTTCTGGGCATATTTTAGAGGTAGAGTTGGACTTTTGCATGGGTTAGAAGTGGAATGTGGAAATAAGAGATTCTGTCTGTGACCAGGCAGCTGAATAGATGATAGTGCCTTACTGAGGTGAGGAAAAAGGATATTTGACAAGAAAAACCCATCGTTTTCTTCTGGCTTTGCTACATTTGAAATGCCTATTAGAAGTTAAATAGAGATGGCCAGTTATCAGTTGGATTTTTAAGTTGGGAGAAGTTTGAGATTGGAGGTAGAAATTCGGGGGACCTTAACTGAAACAGTGTGTAACCTAGAAAATAGCCTGGGCTTTGGACTCAGGTCTGGGTTTGAATTGGGAAATTTGGACACTGAGGGCTGGTGTGACTGTGCGTATTATTTACCCTCAGTTTTCCTCAGCTGTTGAATGAGTGTGATAATATCTCCCAGGGTTATTGGGAGGATTACATGCAATAATGTCTCTAGTACAGGATTTGGTACAGAGTAAGGGACCCCCCACCTCTTGGTGGCTGTTACCCAGTTGTACCTGGAAAGTCTCCAGGTCATTTTATTTTTGCTTTGACTCTGATACACTTAGATTTTGCTTGGGCTGTTGGCTTCTAGTGTGTTAGTTGCTCAGTCGTGTCTGACTCTGACTCCATGGATGGTAGCCTGCCAGGCTCCTCTTCCAAGAATACTGGAGTGGGTAGCCCTTCTCTTTTCCAGGGGACCTTCCTGACCCAGGGATCAAACCCATGTCTCCTGCATTGTAGGCAGATTCTTTACCATCTGAGCCACCAGGAAAACCCCAGTGGATGCTAATGGAAGCAGAAATCACAGGAAGATGGTCACTCTATACCTTCTGGGTACCCAGCATTGTGCTAAGGCCTCTGGGCAGTGAACAAAGTGCATCCTTGCTCTCCTGGAACTTAAAGGCTGGTTGGGGCTGGAAGTGTGAGGTAGGCTCACTACTGAAAAATGACAGGACGCCCTTTCAGAGGTGAAATATATAATTGGAAAATCTAGATAACTGCTATCAAGGCAATTTGAGAGTAAGGCTTGGCAGGTTTTACTCCAGGCAGGTATAAGCATTGATGATAATCTTAACAGTACCTGAAGCTTATTTCATGTCCACAAGTGTGCTGTTTTTGCCTACATTATATCACTCACACTTCACAGGGACTCTGTGTGGTCGAAGAACGTTCATTTTGGCTTCCTTTTGCAGGTGAGGCAACTGCAAGAGATAAATTAGCTTGACTGATGTTTACATGGTGGTGGAGCCAGGCCTTCAGCACTGCTCCACCTGACTTGAGTTGGATCTTTTAGCTGGGAGACTGCTATTCCTTATTATTCTAAATACAATATGAATAAATCAGAAACTGCTGCTGATTGTTGTTGCTCATCATGGCCCTAATAGCTCAGTTGGCAAAGAGCTATAATGCTTCCCTGATAGCTCAGTTGATAAAGAATCCACCTGCAGTATGGGAGACCCCAGTTCAGTTCCTGGGTTGGGAAGATCTGCTGGAGAAGGGATAGGCTACCCACTCCAGGATTCTTAGGCTTCTGTGTGGTTCAGCTGGTTTCTTTAATCTGTCTGCAGTGTGGAGACTTGGGTTCGATCCCTGGGTTGGGAAGATCCCCTGGAGAAGGGAAAGGCTACCCACTCCAGTATTCTGGCCTGGAGAACTCCATGGACTCAAAGAGTCCACGGAGTCTCAAAGAGTTGGACACAACTGAGCGACTTTCACTTTCATAGTGACCCTAAGGCCGTGTTAAATACATCATNGGGAAGATCCCCTGGAGAAGGGAAAGGCTACCCACTCCAGTATTCTGGCCTGGAGAACTCCATGGACTCAAAGAGTCCACGGAGTCTCAAAGAGTTGGACACAACTGAGCGACTTTCACTTTCATAGTGACCCTAAGGCCGTGTTAAATACATCATTATGCGGCCATCTTGGTAGTTATTGGCAGTTGTCAGGAGTCTGGCGAGGTTTAGCTTCTTCCTCACAGCGGTCTAGGTTATAGACAGTGAGTCTCAGACCACACTCTGCGACTGGCGCAGATAGTTATCGGCAGGCAGGCACAGAACAGGTACACAGCCTGACCTGTGGCTTCTCGAAGTTGCAGCTCTTTGTCCTTCTTGGTGAACCAACATGCAGCTTGCATGTTCACCTGGGGCAGATAACCTTCTAGAAGGAAGAACTTGCCCAGGACTGCCAAAGCATAGGACCTCTTGGATAGATCAAACCCACGGTGCCCCTCTCAGGCAGAAGACTCACTTTGTCCTTATAATCAGTTCATATAAGGGCAGAAATGCCAAGGTATTTCCAGCCAGATCATATTACTTGATTCCTGAGATTTTCCCCAACAAAAGTCTGTTTCTAACGTCTGTTATGTTAATTGTCAAGAGTCACGCACAGACTCCCCCTTGTCAAAGATTAATAAAACTGGACATTAGTTAAAGCAATGAAAACAGATTTTATTCAGTAATCACTCATTGACGGAAAGAGCTGAGGTGCGTTCTGATTTACAGGTGCCTGGGAAAAGGCAATGGCAACCTACTCCAGTACTCTTGCCTGGAAAGTCCCATGAACGGAGGAGCCTGGTGGGCTGCAGTCCATGGGGTCGCAAAGAGTCAGACACGACTGAGCGATTTCCCTTTGACTTTTCCCTTTCATGCATTGGAGAAGGAAATGGCAGCCCACTCCAGTGGTCTTGCCTGGAGAATCCCAGGGACGGGGGAGCCTGGTGGGCTGCCGCCTATGGGGTTGCACAGAGTCGGACACGACTGAAGCGACTTAGCAGCAGTAGCAACAGCAGGGAGTTTTAAAGGGAGGAGTGAGTGGCGGCCCAAGCAGAGTTAGGGAAGTGAGTCGTGTTGGTTCATATGAGTTGGGGGATGAGGCCAGCAGGGTCTCCTAGCTAGCAAGTTAGATTCTGTTCTTCCACTGAGACTGGGAGATAGGCCCTATCTTTCCAGAGGACTTCATTTTAAAGGAAAGGAGTTTAAGTTCTTGAGAAAGACATTCCACACTTGTTAGGAAATGTGTCTGCTTGTTGCTGTCTGCAGGAGCAGAGGAAGGACTCATGATTGTATAATGCTGTTAAGAAAGGGAGGTCAGGGCTTATCTTAACTGTATAAATTTCTTTTCCCAGCCCTGAACCTTTCTGCACAAGGACTCAGAAGGCAGCTGTGTCATCCCAGGCAATGCAGCCTTAGGCTGCTTGAAGCTGTGATAAAGTGTGCTCAATTTCTTCATGCAGGAGTTTGGGCAGAGTTGGTGTGCACCCCACTCCAGTACTCTTGCCTGGAAAATCCCATGGATGGAGGAGCCTGGTGGGCTGCAGTCCATGGGGTCACTGAGGGTTGGACACGACTGAGCGACTTCACTTTCACTTTCAAGCATTGGAGAAGGAAATGGCAACCCACTCCAGTGTTCTTGCCTGGAGAATCCCAGGGACAGGGGAGCCTGGTGGGCTGCCGTCTATGGGGTCGCACAGAGTCGGACACGAATGAGGTAACTTAGCAGCTGCAGCAGCTGTGTATCGAGAGTTCTTGCAGTTTTCACCAATTCTCATCATTCCGCAGATTAACAAAACCTGGGGTCATGGGAGTTAGAGATAACGGAAGTCCCCACAGGAGATTCTTAGAGGGTAGCCTCTGTTAAGTGTTAACTGGAATTGGTTGAACTCCCTTATCAGGGTATCTTTTTACCTCTAGATTGTAGTTTAAAACAGGTAAGCTTACACACAATCAATCCATGAAGACTTCTTTGAAGAGTAAATTACGTACCAGATAAAGGTACTGATTTCCCTGAGGTGTCTCTCCTTTTTTTCTGTAAAACTCAAATCTCTGCATTTAAGGCCAAGCTCAAGAAGCCTTTTCCTCAGAAACGATCTTCCCCTTACTTTTCGAGATCCCTCAGAACTTGCACCCAAAACCTGTCTATACCATCTAGAACATGGTCGTCTGACACACTGGAGTTGTTCTCTGGTTACTGCGTGGGTACACTTCCTCTCCCCTAGACAGAGCACGTACTGTAGACTAGCTGAACCCCCTGTTGTGTGTTTTTGGTTACACAACTCTTTTTCTCTACAGCTCTTTGTTTACAGTGGTTGGAAACGTTAGGTCCGAGTTATATCACGTGTTGCTTCCACACTTGGAAGGGATCCAAGTGCAAAAGGTCATGCTGTTCACGACTGATCGTCTTTTGAACCGTGAGGAGGTATTTATGAAATACATATCCTCACCCAGAGAGAACTGTATTTGATATTTTGATTCAGATTTAACATATAATTTTACTTGGCAGAGTTGGGATTATCTTGTAGGTAGTATGTTTGATTCACCTCTTTGCTGAGTTACAGGGTGATCGAGGCAGTTTTTAAAATGCACCAGCCACTCATTTGCAGCCACGCTTTTTAGGCTTATACCCAGGAAATAGTGTAGTCGTCCTCTACCTTCAACTTTGGAAATTTTTCCAGAGGAGTTAAGTAAATGTAAACATGTGACAGTCAGCTAATAGGCTTGTGTATTAATAGGAGTGTGTATGGATGGATGTTTCAATTCCCAAAAGACTAAAAATAATGAAGAAAATCCCAATTTCACCCTTTTTAGATGCCATTGACAATATGGTGCAACCATTGTCTTCCTCTTTTTTAAAAATAGTCTGTGTTGAATTTGTTGTCATATTGCTTCTGTTGTGTATGTTTTGGTTTTTTTGGGCACAGCAAGGCATGTGGGATGTTAGCTCCCTGACTAGGGATGGAACCTGCACTCTTCGAACCTTCCAATGTACCTTAACCAGGGGACCACCAGGAAAGCCCCCTGGTTCAGCCATTTTTAATATCATCTTTAACTTTGGTCTTTTTCTTTACAGCTGCTTATGCAGATAGCATCTGTCTAGATGGTGTTTGGATCCCTGTTTTCTTGCTGTGTGAAGGACTGTTTTAGTTGCATTAAGTTTGAGTCCTGTGCTTATCACTAGTGTTGGCAGTTTTTTCTATTCATTTTATAAAATGCAGTCCAGATGCAGTAAAATGGCTGTATCGTTGCTCTACCTTACTGGCAAAGGTGGTGATTTGACCGAAGTTAAACTGTTACTTCCTGGAGAAGGAAATGGCAACCCACTCCAGTATTCTTGCCTGGAAAATTCCACGGACAGAGAAGCCTGGTGGTCTACAGTCCATGGGGTCACAAAGAGTCGGACATGACTGAGCAACTTCACTGTCACTGTTAAACTGTTACTAATACAGAAAGAGTGGTTTGGAGGTGTCTCTGTGTAGTTAGCCAAGTTCAGGTTGTTGGAAAGAAGTCTGTCACTGACCTTAAACAGTAAAGAGGGTGCAGATCACCGTTGTAGGTGGAAAGTCAGCATGAAAGTTGCTCATTCAGATTTGTTTTCTTGGGCAGCTTTAGAGCTGACCTGGCGAGCTGACAAATGGCTTAGGGCTGAGGCAAGCCTGAGTGGGCTTACTTTGCTGGGATCCGGCCGATCTGTTGGGAGTAGAAGGCAGCCTCCAAATCATCTCTGTGCTAATGAGGTAAAAGGGAAAAACATCTTGCCCAGTGCTTGCTTCCCACCTCTGTTTTCTTTGTCAATATCACCTCTAGATTTCCCAAAGATATTTAGTATCTGCAAGTGTGTTAAATGTGAGACTCAGAAGCGTTTCAGTTTCCCAGGTGTTTTCATGTAAATCAACATGCAGAAACCTTGGAAAGGACAGAGCAAGAAGAAAGGCATAGTCTACTTGTCTTTGAGAGCAGGACAAGTGATATGTGGCCTGTTCATCTATGATAATTTGACATTAAAAAGGACGTCCTTGTACAGTGTGGTACGTCTGCAGAGCTAGCCATTGGACACAATTCCATTTTATCCTTTGACTAAGCTGCTTTCTGTGGCTTTAATTATAATGGTAATTATAGATAAAGGTCTTGTGTTCTTTCCTTGTCCTAAGTCAAGCAGCATTGTAAGTGAATTGTCCTTGCATATTGCTGCTGTTAGTTGGATTTGTGGCTGAGATGGGGCGCTGAGAGCAATGTGAACCAAGTACTCGTGTAAAACACCTTGATTGTCCTTAATTCCAAAGTGAACCTTTGCAACCCTCATGAAAATGAATGTTAAAACATTTCCAGTGGGGACAGCCTCTTATTTTCTAGTCAATGTTTTAAAGATTTTAGAACATAACCTGGAAGTCAGTGCAGTGTGTTTACAGGAGATTCAAATAGTGGATTGTTTTGACTACACAAAACATCTGTTTGAATTTTAAAGGAAACAAGACTTTACTTTTGGCTTTTCTTGTGTAGTTTGCCTTGTGAAATTAAAGTTGAGCTGATGTTTAAGGAAAGCAGCTGTTATGGAAAAACTGAGGGTAGGTTTTTATCACAGAATAAACTTTGAAACAGTTTGTGGGTTTGAAGTAAGGTTACAGTGTATAGTGATTAGACAGCATTTTCCCCCTGATGAAAACTGTCTAGTCAAAACAAAAGTAGGAAAAACGCATGCACACAACCCCTTAAATCTTATTTATGCAAAGATAACTAGGAAAGATGGAAAATCAGGCTAATATTTGTTTAAGTATCATTTTTTATAAACTGGCCAAATGCTCTTTGAAACAAAGCCCGTGAGGTCTTTATGAGATTTATTTTCCAGTGCTTTGTATCTCGGTAATTTAACCGAGGGCTGAGTCGCCTAATGTTCTGATCCTTAGTGTGTGTGGCTCACCAAAACTGGGGAAGAGTTCGTTCTTTTGTTCTTGTCTCCCTGCTCATTGAACTCCTCCAGTGGCGTTCTCAGAAATAATGGCAGTATTTTGTAACCATAGTAATGAAACTGTTCTCTATAATAAGATACTTTATTATGAATTTTTTTTCAGCTTTCATAGCCTTATTCCTCAGAATCCTAGGACATTGTTGACTTATTTCATTTTCTATTTTTTCCTTTTAAATAAAGGCTAGCAACCCCTAAAGCTATATGTCAACTGATAAATGTTCATTGGGTACCTAGCATAATGTAAATCAACGGACTGCCGTTCATGCCTAGGAGCAACTGGTGAATTGATGCTGGGTGAACTTGAGTATAAGATTCCTTCTGCATACCTGATAGAGGTCTGTGTACCTCACCTTTTTTCTTTTATGCTTGGGAAAGGAAAGGCAGCAAGCAGGGGGTCCACTGAGGGAGATGAGCCTACCCAGGGGAGCATGTGGAGAACTGGGTCCCTGAGAATGGGCTCTGGGTGTTCCATGTAGCCCTGTGGTCACACACATATGTCTGTGTATTCTAAACACTTCCTAGAAGAGGATTCTTAGCATTTCTCAGCTTCTCAAAATCATCTTCCGACCTGGAAAACCCCAATATAGCCTGAGATTGGAAAGACCAGCTCTGAAGAGGCTTGGATACTTCCTCTTTCCAAATTGCAGGACCCTGAAGCTTACATGAACCGTGAACTTCTAGATGTTCAAGCTGGTTTTAGAAAAGGCAGAGGAACCAGAGATCAAATTGCCAACATCTGTTGGATCATGGAAAAAGCAAGAGAGTTCCAGAAAAACATCTATTTCTGCTTTATCGACTATGCCAAAGCCTTTGACTGTGTGGATCACAAACTGTGGAAAATTCTGAGAGAGATGGGAATACCAGATCACCCGACTTGCCTCTTGAGAAATCTGTATGCAGGTCAGGAAGCACCAGTTAGAACTGGACATGGAACAACAGACTGGTTCCAGATAGGAAAAGGAATACGTCAAGGCTGTATATTGTCACCCTGCTTATTTAACTTATATGCAGAATACATCATGAGAAACGCTGGACTGGAAGAAACATAAGCTGGAATCAAGATTGCTGGGAGAAATATCAATAACCTCAGATATGCAGATGACACCACCCTTATGGCAGAAAGTGAAGAGAAACTCAAAAGCTTCTTGATGAAAGTGAAAGTGGATAGTGAAAAAGTTGGCTTAAAGCTCAACATTCAGAAATCGAAGATCATGGCATCCAGTCCTGTCACTTCATGGGAAATAGATGGGGAAACAGTGTCCGACTTTATTTTTCTGGGCTCCAAAATCACTGCATATGGTGATGCAGCCATGAAAATTAAAAGACGCTTACTCCTTGGAAGAAAAGTTATGAGCAACCTAGATAGCATATTCAAAAGCAGAGAGATTACTTTGCTGACTAAGGTCCGTCTAGTCAAGGCTATGGTTTTTCCAGTAGTCATGGATGTGAGAGTTGGACTGTGAAGAAGGCTGAGCACCGAAGAATTGATGCTTTTGAACTGTGGTGTTGGAGAAGACTCTTGAGAGTGCCTTGGACTGCAAGGAGATCCAACCAGTCCATTCTGAAGGAGATCAGCCCTGGGATTTCTTTGGAAGGAATGAGGCTAAAGCTGAAAGTCCAGTCCTTTGGCCACCTCATGCGAAGAGTTGACTCATTGGAAAAGACTTTGAT
This sequence comes from Neotragus moschatus, assembly GCA_006410615.1. Taxonomy (NCBI): domain Eukaryota; kingdom Metazoa; phylum Chordata; class Mammalia; order Artiodactyla; family Bovidae; genus Neotragus; species Neotragus moschatus. The sequence goes on from SJYA01001524.1 coordinate 41,905, forward strand.
GCTGGGAGGGATTGGGGGCAGGAGGAGAAGGGGACAACCAAGGATGAGATGGCTGGATGGCATCACTGACTCGATGGGTGTGAGTCTGAGTGAACTCCGGGAGTTGATGATGGACAGGGAGGCCTGGTGTGCTGCGATTCATGGGGTCGCAAAGAGTCGGACATGACTGAGCAACTGAACTGAACTGAAGCTTACTTACTGTAAGTTTTCCAGTAACCTGCCAAAATTTAGTGTAGAGGTGACTCTCATCCCTTTGATTTTTCTCTTCCTTCTCCCTCTACTCTTTTTCCCTTGCCCCCCTCTCTCTCTCTCTCTCTCTTTTTTTTTTTCTTGTTTGTGTGTTGAATCTAATCTACAGGGATTTTATTCTTCTTTGGAAAATTCTAGGGAGGCATGTCTAATTCTGGATCCAGGTTAGGCTGTTTGTATGGCGATTGATGAGGTAGACTCTGAAATTGGAAATTTTTGGAAGAGACTTTGAAAGGCATCCTTTTAAATTCCCATTGGAAGCTTTTAGATCATTTAAAAATGCCTCTGCCATGTTATATCTGATGTGTTTGAACCTCTCCAGTGTTGGGGGGCTCACTACTGTTCCAAGTTTTTAGGTTTTCTGAGCGTTGGTTTCTTTGTTCATCAAATGGGGGAAATTTGTGTGTTTTGCATCCCTTGTATGATTGTAGAAAGGAATGAAAACAAGTCAGTATTAAACTCTGGCATCTGTAAACTGATGATGCAGGTGTGTCAGGGTTCAGTGCAGAAAACTGAGACCACTCTGAGTAATTTACACAGAAGAGGGCTTAATGTAGATAATTCGCTGTTCAAGAAATAAAAGAACTAGAGGAACAAGTGTCGGGGGCCACCCTTTGAACTCTGGGCTTTAAGAGCATACAACTGCAGCAGTAATCCAGAAGCCTGGAAGCCCAGGCTGCTCCATCACCACGCCTGCCTCTTGACACCCTCACAGATGGTGGCCTCACAGCAGAGCCCCGTGTCTGTCCACCGCAACCGCCTGTCCTGTTCTAGAATCCTGCCTGGTGGCAGGCCTTGCAGCAGGGGGTGGCCCCTGCCATGTTTTCATCTTTCAGGTATTGTGAGTGTTGCCAACTGTCAGGTCCCAAGCAGTGCAGGAGTCTGAGAAATGTTTCATATTCCAGATTCTTCAATACTGGAAGACCCGTAGGAGAAGGAGGGAATGGAGGCTGAAGGAGATAACTAAGCGTGTGGAGCGTAAGCTAGGAGGAACTAGTGTAATAACTCTGCCCTCGGGTGTGCTGCACTGATCGCAGCGTGGCTTGACCAAATGACAGCCGCCAGAGTGTTAAGGGGGTTGATTTAGAGGCAGGAAGATGAAACGTGTGTCATGTAAACTGGTTTTCCTCCCCTAGTCTCTTTGTTGCCTGCTAATTTTCCCATATAGTCAGCTTGTTAATCCTCCTACCAAAGTTTAGTCCCAGTCATGCCATCCCTTGCTGATTTTTCAACCCCACTGGGGTTAACGTAATGGGTTTTCTAAATGCAAGTCTTTGGTAGGATTATGTTAGTGGTTTGTATCAAGGTAACATATTCCAAATAACATTCCTGATATTAGTAATTTGTTTTCTTTTTTCTTTTTAATGCCTCCAAGAGTTTATCAATTTGATCAATGTTGTAAAAGAAACTTTTAAAATTGTTGTTTGTTTTCTGTTTTGTTGATTTCTGCTCTTTATTTCCCTCTTTTTAGTTACTTTCAGCTTTATTATTATTTATTTTAGGTTATTTTATTGACTATTTTAAGATACTGAGATCCTTATTTTAAATCTTTTTTTCCTCTAAAATGAGTATTTAAAGTCATTTTATGTCCCACACATTTTGATGTCATTCAATGAAAAATATTTTCTAATTTCCCATATCGTTTCTACTTTGATATGTGAGTTATTTGGAAATGTTTTGTTATTTTACAAATATTTGAGAATTTTCCAGAAGTATTTTTGCTATTGATTTCTAGTTTACTCCTGTACGGGGCTTCCTTGATAGCTCAGTTGGTCAAGAATCCACCTGCAATGCAGGAGACCCCGGTTTGATCCCTAGGTTGGGAACATCCCCTGGAGAAGGGAAAGGCTACCCACTCCAGTGTTCTGGCCTGGAGAATGCCATGGACTGTATAGTCCATGGAGTTGCAAAGAGTCAGACACGAGCGACTCTCACTTTCTTACTCTTGTGATCAGTGAACATACTCTGTATATATTTTTAATTTCCCAGTGTGATACATCTTGGTGAACGTTCTCTGTGCTTTTGAAAAGAACTTATTTTCTACAGTTATTTGATATAGTGTTCAGACTGGTTGCTAATGTTGTGCTCATCATCTTTAACTTACTGATAGAGGGATCTAATTCTGTCCGTTACTGGGAGAAGGATGTTACATTTTTCAAATATGATTATATTGTTGTCTCTTTCTCCCATTAGTTGTGTCGGTTTTTGTTTAATATATTTTGAAATGTTTAGGTATATATACACATTTGGGATTGATGTATCTCCTTAAGGAATTGATCCTTTTGTAAAATGATTCTTTTTACCTCTGGTAATGCTCTTTATCTTCAATCTTTGATGACCATACTACCCCCGCTCCCTTTTTACATCACACTGTTATTTTTTTTAATTTTTTTTTTTGGTCATGCTGGATCTTTGCTGCTGCGTGGGCTTTTCTGTAGCTGTGCCAAGCAGGGGTTTCTCTCTAGTTGCAGGCTTCTCTCTGCAGTGGCTTCTCTTGTTGTGGAGCATGGGCTCTGGGCACGGGGACCTCGGTAGTTGCAGCTCCCGGGCTCTAGTGCACAGGCTCAGTGGTTGCGGCTCCTTGTGCCTGGTTGCTTCCACAGCATGTGGGATCGTCCCAGACCAGGGATGGAACCTGTGTCTCCTGCACTGGCAGGCAGATTCTGTACCACTGAGCCTCTAGGGAAGCCCCAAGCTACCCTTTAAACTCATTTGTGTTCTATATTTTAAAATCTGTCTCATATAAACAAATGTAGTTGGGACTTGTTTTTTGATCCATTCTGACAATTCTCTACCTTTTAATTGGGTGTTTAGATCATTTGCATTTATGTAACTATTCATGCTTGAACTTCAGGCTATACATTGGTGGTCATTTCCATTTCGGCTTCTTTGTTCTTCATCACCTTTTCAGGGGGAGACAATGGCACCCCACTCCAGTACTCTTGCCTGGAAATTCCCAGGGACGGAGGAGCCTGGTGGGCTACAGTCCATGGGGTCGCTGAGGGTCGGACACGACTGAGTGACTTCACTTTGACTTTTCACTTTCATGCATTGGAGAAGGAAATGGCAACCCACTCCAGTGTTCGTGCCTGGAGAATCCCAGGGACGGGGGAGCCTGGTGGGCTGCCATCCATGGAATCGCACAGAGTCAGACACGACTGAAGCGACTTAGTAGTAGTAGTGTAGTAGTAGTAGTAGTAGGGTGGATGTTAAATTTTTTTCAGTATTCTATTTTCTTTATAGCCTTATATTATTTTATAACTTTGTAAAGTTTTTTAGGCTGTACCTTACAAGCATGTGAGATCCNCGCACAGAGTCAGACACGACTGAAGCGACTTAGTAGTAGTAGTGTAGTAGTAGTAGTAGTAGGGTGGATGTTAAATTTTTTTCAGTATTCTATTTTCTTTATAGCCTTATATTATTTTATAACTTTGTAAAGTTTTTTAGGCTGTACCTTACAAGCATGTGAGATCCCTAGCCATGAGATCAAACCTGTGCCCTACTGTGGTGAAAGTGTCCTAACCACTGGACCACCCAGCAAAGAATTCCCCTTTATTGCCTTTTCCTTAAAATTCTGTGAAGATTATAATATATAATATTTTAAAGGATAAGAGTGGGTCAGTTTGCTAGCCACTAATTCAATTGTTTTAGCAAATGATGAATTAACAGTATTTTCTGCTTTATAAAAATAATATATAGTTATCATAGAAAATTTGGGAAATACAGAAAAGTACAAAGAAGAAAATGAGTATCATTTGTAATTCCACAGAGAACAAACTCTGATAGTTTTTTGTTCTATTTCATCCTAGTATTTTTTTAAAAAGTAAATTAGACTGGGAGTTCCCTGGCTGTCCAGTGGTTAGGGCTCTGTACTCTCACTGTTGAGGGTCTGGGATCCACTCCTGGTTGGGGAACTAAAAAGATACCACAAGCTGCGTGGCTAAAAGCTAACTAAATAGATAAAATAGACAAAATAAATTAGACTAGATTATGCAGGAGTTTAAGTCCCTGAGAAAGACATTCCACACTTGTTAGGAAATGTGTCTGCCTATTGCTGTCTGCAAGAGCAGAGGAAGGACTCACGATTGTATAATGCTGTTAAGAAAGGGAGGTCAGGGCTTATCTTAACTGTATAAATTTCTTTTCCCAGCCCTGAACCTTTCTGCACAAGGACTCAGAAGGCAGCTGTGTCATCCCAGGCAATGCAGCCTTAGGCTGCTAGAAGCCCTGATAAAGTGTGCTCACGTTCTTCATGCAGGAGTTTGGGCAGAGTTGGTGTGCACCCCACTCCAGTACTCTTGCCTGGAAAATCCCATGGGGCGAGGAGCCTGGTGGGCTGCAGTCCATGGGGTCACTGAGGGTTGGACACGACTGAGTGACTTCACTTTCACTTTTCACTTTCATGCATTGGGGAAGGAAATGGCAACCCACTCCAGTGTTCTTGCCTGGAGAATCCCAGGGATGGGGGAGCCTGGTGGGCTGCCGTCTATGGGGTCACACAGAGTCGGACACGACTGAAGTGACTTAGCAGCAGCAGCATGCTTTGTGTCCTGTTTTATATCCTATTTTCAAACATGGACATTTCCATATATTGTAATAATGAGAAAATTTTTCATCACATTTAATTGATCATGTTGACATTTATTTCACTAATTATCCTTTAGTAAATGTCTAGTATATTAAAAAAATCTTTTTTGTTTTTAGCCCCACACCTCTTACTTTAGGTTAGAGCCGTGGAAATAGTCCTTCCATCATACAACATGAATATGCATTCCTAAAAATCACACTCTGCGAAATGGAACAGTACAAACCACAGGTCTTGTGGGGAAGATGGGTTAGAGCACAGCAGTGCATGTTTTGTCAGTGACACATTAAGAATTAAAGGAGCCTAGTAAACATGATATTACAGTTTTACAAATGCTAAATGTTTAAGAGGTATAGAAGCACTATGAAAATTTGGCACTTGATCTTGAAAAAGACCTGAAAGTTGCTTGTGGAAGCAGGTGTTGGAGAAGTTGCAGCTTGTAAATTGTTGTGAAGTGGTGGACGGAGGGTCATCTGAAGTTGGATCGGAAGTTGTAACACCAGATGTGCTTTGGAGTGACTCATCACACACGTGGGGCGGGGGAGTGTGCAGCTATGGTTTCTGTGCAGCTCAGTTCAGCTGGGCAGTGTTCTGCCTTCGGTGCACATTTCTCACAAACAAAATGCACACATCCTGTTATGCTCACATTGTTCCTTAACATGGCAGGAAAAGAAAAAGTTTTCCTTGACCCTCTTAGGGTCTCTTGGCTGGATCTGAAAACTAAATTAACAAGGACAGATTACTAGGTGAAAGGCGTACACATTTATTTTATATACAAACTTTATGTGACTTGGGAGCCCTCATAGGGCTTCCCTGACAGCTCAGTTGGTAAAGAATCCACCTGCGTTGCCAGAGACCCCAGTTCAATTCCTGGGTCGGGAAGATGCAATAGAGGAGGGATTAGGCTACCCATTCTGGTATTCTTGGGCTTCTCTTGTGCTTCAGCTGGTAAACAATCTGCCTGCAATGCAGGAGACCTGGGTTGGGAAGATCCCCTGGAGAAGGGAAAGGCTACCCACTGCAATATCCTGGCCTGGAGAACTCCATGGACTGTATAGTCCATGGGGTCACAAAGAGTCGGTCATGACTGAGTGACTTTCACTTGGGAGCCTTCATAAGGAGATGAAGGTCTCAAAAACAGTGAGATCTACTTTTATATTAGATTGAACCAGGAGAGGCAGTTGTGGGAAAATGACTCAATTGTGTGGGGAGGTGAAAGGAAGATAAAGATTATTTTAACAGGGTCTCTTTGTAGAGAATTCCCTCCATCTCAGCTTCTTGTCCTTGATAAGAATGTCTTCCTCCTGGTGCAGGGAGGGTGCTTCTCATGTAGGAAGTACATCTCCTCCTTTCAGGAGGAAACACGAAGGTCAGAGTGCCCTCCTTGCACCTGCTATTTCTCGTGAATCTTAGCTCAGAATAATCAGTATGCCAAACTACTTTCTGGGGGAAGATGCTCTGAACTCCTTCCATATTAATCCTGGTAGAACAAATCTATATTTTCAGGGCAAGTATAGCAGAACCAAGTATAAAATGCATAACTTAGAAGCCCTGGCCGTGGCAGATGTCCTTCAGGAAGGCCAACCAATTCACATCCCTGTTAGCAGCCTGCGGGAGGAGCTGGCCCCCCTTCTCTCTTTGGACCAGCTCCCAGAAAACTGGTGCTGGAAGTGGCTGGAAGGGCCTGCTGCTCCTCCTGCCCATTGTGCTTGGATTTCTCGTGCTATCGTAAGCAGACAGCTCTGGAGACGGGAACTTCCTCTCTTCGGAAACCGCTCTGCCTCGGTTTAGGGAGCTCTGGTTGAATTCTTCTTCCTGCCAGCCTCCCCAGGCTGAAGTGACCTGCTGGCCCAGATCATGGAGAGTTGCCATAGTTTTGCAGAATAAAAGAGGCAGCGTTGAAGGTGGCGATGGGCTCTGGCTCCTGGGGTGTGGAAGGACCACAGTTGGGTATATGAAGCTGCTCCTGGTTATGAAAATCCTCACTGTCCACCCAAATGTTAAACTGAAAATTGGGACATGCTCACAAAGGGGAATTGTACCTCTGGGTATGAGAAGTTTCAGTCAGAAGCCAAATCACTGGAACTTCTGGCATACCCAAATCATTTTTAAGGGTAATGGGCAGGGAGTTTGAGATTAGAACCATCCTGCGGAGTTTTTGGTTGGCAGCAAGCCAGAGAAAGTCTCACTGCTGACTGTGAGATTCTGATTGGAGTAATGCCCATCCCTCCTCTGGGAGGTTACCATTCTCAGACACCTTTCAGACCTGGAGAATCTGGTCACTTATACAGTCACCTTCTGGAGCTAGATAAATCCTTAAGGGATTAANTGGCAGCAAGCCAGAGAAAGTCTCACTGCTGACTGTGAGATTCTGATTGGAGTAATGCCCATCCCTCCTCTGGGAGGTTACCATTCTCAGACACCTTTCAGACCTGGAGAATCTGGTCACTTATACAGTCACCTTCTGGAGCTAGATAAATCCTTAAGGGATTAAAGGAGAGACAGGCCCCAGAGCTCAGATCCTCTTCCAGCTGCACACAGCTCTTCAGCGTGCAGCAGTGCCTGCCACTGTGGCCTTTGCTCAGCCCCTGTGCCTTGTACACAGTGGGCATTTGGTAACTGATGAGAGAGAGGATGGGTGGATATTGGGCTTTTTCTGCTGTCTTTGAAGAGCAGTTCAATGAAGAGTGCCTCCCTTGTGGCACCTCTGGTAAAGAATGCATCTGCATTGTGGGAGACCTGGGTTTGATCCGTTGGTTGGGAAGATCCTCTGGAGAAGGGAAAGGCCACCCACTCCAGTATTCTGACCTGGAGAATTCCATTGACTGTATGGTCCATGGAGTCACAAAGAGTGGAACACGACTGAGCGACTTTCACTTTCCAATGACGAGTTCATGGATATCGATTTTTAAAATTTTGTTTATTTATTATTTATTTTTGGCTGTGCTGGGTCTTTGTTGCTGCATGGGCTTTTGTCTAGTTGTGGCGAGCAGGGGCCACTCTCTAGCTGCGGTGCACCGGACTTCTCGTTGCGGTGGCTTCTCTGCTATGGAGTTCAGGCTCTAGGGTGCACGGATGGCAGTCGTTGCAGTAGGTGGCTCAGTAGTTGTAGCACACAGGCTTAGTTGCTGTGTGGCATGTGGGATCTCCCTGGACCAGGGATTGAACCCATGACCTCTGCATGGACAGGTGAATTCTTTACCACTGAGCCACCAGAGGAGCCCATGGATACAGATTTTAAATATAGTCTTAAAGCTGAAATTTCACTTCTTTTCCCCCCTCTGTATTTCGCTGCAGTAAAATCAGTTTAAACCTTTTGTCCTCTCTCTTCTCTTAAACTCCCAAGCAGTCGTTTGATTTTTTTTTTTTTTNTTCTTTACCACTGAGCCACCAGAGGAGCCCATGGATACAGATTTTAAATATAGTCTTAAAGCTGAAATTTCACTTCTTTTCCCCCCTCTGTATTTCGCTGCAGTAAAATCAGTTTAAACCTTTTGTCCTCTCTCTTCTCTTAAACTCCCAAGCAGTCGTTTGATTTTTTTTTTTTTTACCCCATGAAGTTCTGCTCTAACTTTAACAGAAAGCAGTTTTAAGAATGTACTTTCTTACTACTTACTAAACCATATAGTTTGTGAAAGTTGCAGGTTGCTGAATAAGGGGTATTAGGCTATTTAGATTGAGCTGGTTAACCAACAAGGCTCTCTATGCAAATTGCTATACCCAGCAGTGGCTTCTGGCTGCAGGCTTTGAAAAGCGTGAAGCACTAAATGATTTCCTTATGATAGGATTGGGGGAGGGGGGTGAGTGGGGAGGAGAGGGATGTGGGTTGTCATGGGATTGTATTTTCTTGGAAGCCAGAGGTCCGGCAGAGCTAAGGCTCTGACTTCACATTCCTGCTGTGGCGTGGCAGAAAGGAAGTGGGCTGCAGAGTGCTGGAAGCGGCTGTCGTTTCTCCCATCTGCCCTTCATTGTGAGACCAGCCATACTCCCAGATTTTAGATGCCCCGCTTCTCCTCCTCCCAGCACTGTCCTGCCATTTCTCTTTCCCCATCTTTCTAAGACTGAGGGTAATATAAATGCTTGAGTTACTAAAAGCAAAATAGGGAGCTCCTCGTCAGAAACAGTTATCAATTCTACAAGGCTGTTATTGGAAGGGTTGAAGAAAAAGCTGTAACTAATTGAGTTGTGGCATTTGGGAGGAATGATCTTAACTAGCGGGTCCCTGGGGCAGTGCTGTTTGTATTTTGGGTGAAGCAGTTCTTTCTCTTGAGGGAGTCCTGAGCTGGTATTTATTAATAGTATGCTTTGTAATGTGTAGTGTCTAAGCTAAGCCAGTCAGATGTTAGTTAGCACGCAACAGTCTTTGTAAAAACACTGCCACCACCTTTATTAACAACAACCCACCAGGCCACAGAAGGGTGAGATGGTGCTGCCCAGATAAGACCTACTCAGTGCTTTGGCCTTGATCATTTTTTCATATAGTTTAAAACTGCAGCATGGACTGGATCCTACTTCCTAGTGCATATAGAGATGGAAAAAGGGCGCAGCAACGTAGATAATTCGACCATCGCACCACCTTGACTCCCATAGTATGTGTTCAAAACTTGGCATACAGATGGCAGGTTGTATTTTGGGCATAGTTTACTTTAAATGTTGCTCAGAAGTATCATATTAAGGTTGAGTGTTTAAGCTAGTTAGATAAAGTGTATGTGCTAGAAGGAGAAGCATGCTTTATGGTGAGAGGGTTCATTTAGACATTTTCCCAGCATGCATTTAGTTGCTTTTTTGTGTGGATAGTCCAGAGGCAGTACAGTTGAGTAGTTAAGAGTGGTGATTGGCAGCCTGAGTCCCAGGAGATAGGAAACTGAGATTATCGGTTTGGTTCCACAACAGTTGGTAAAGGATGTAATTTATTTTTATCTGCCCCCACCCACAGTTTACATATGTAAATGAGGCTTTTCTTGACTAAAATGTACTGAGGTGAATAGAACTAGGAAAAAAAAAGTGTGCCACTCATAAAAGTGGGTGCCAAGATTATAGTTAAGCTGTCAAATCAGTCTTTGCCAGAGTGCTGCAGCAGGCTGTGGGTTACCAGGAAGTATTGAAAGGGCTGTTTTGGATACAAGAAAATTGTTAGAGGAATGGGAGCTCCAGTACTGAGAATCAGTTTCCAAAGTGTGCAGTCTCAAGAAAACTCAGTGTTGAAAGATCCATGAAACACTTAATGTAAACTTTACAAAGCATTTGACAGCTGACCAATAATTTAAGAATCACAGGGAACAATTTCAGCTCCAAAAGTGCTGGGAATTTGCCCATAGGGAGGCTTTATTCCTGTTTAAATTAACAGGTGTTCAAAAAATCTCATAGTTTTATTTTTATTCTTAAAGTGGAGTTGGAGCAGTGCCCAAGCATTTACTTCTCTGTTGAGCAGAAATATCCAACCTTTTAAAATTATTTGAGATTTCCCTTTTTTCTTTTTTAGGGGGGATACTTCTTTATTGTTGTTTTTCAGTCTCTCAGTCGTGTCTGAGTCTTTGCAACCCCATGGACTGTAGCCCGCCAGGGCTCCTCTGTCCATGGGATTTCACAGGCAAGAATGCTGGAGTGCGTCGCCGTTTCCTCCTCCAGGAGATCTCCCCAAACCAGCGACTGAAGCCACATCGCCTGCGTTGGCAGGCAGATGCTTTACCACTGAGCCTCCAGGGAAGCTCAACTACTTTCTTATTTGTCTAAAAATGAGTATATTAGATTATTTTTTATTTAAAGAAATTCCTTATGCAAATTAAAACAAAATAGTTTTGAGATGTAGTTCACATACCACATAGCTCATCCATTTAAAATGTTAAAAATTCAGTGTTTTTTTAGTATATTCACAGAGTTTTACAGCCATCACTACAGTCTAATATTAGGACATTTTTATCACCTCTGTGATCATTAGCAATTGTTCTCAGTTTCTGCTCAGACCTCTTCAGAGCCCTGACAACCACTGATTCACTTGCTGACTCGATCGATTAACCTATCCTGGATATTGTAGGAGGGTGGAACTGTACACTTTTACATGACTTTGGGATGGGCTTCTTTCACTTGTTTTCAAGATTCATCTGAGTAGTAGCATGTGTCCTTACTTCATTCCTTTTTGTGCAGTATGCCACATTGTACTCACCGATTTTTTCAGCTGATAGCTGTTTAGGTTGTTTCCACTTTATGGCTGTTTCAAATAAATAGGTTTCCAAAGAGGTATTCCCACCAGCAATGTATGTGGGTTCTAATTTATCCATACCCTCACCAACAGTTTTTCCTCTTTTTTTAAAAAAAAAATTGGATTATATCCATTCTAGTGTGTGAAGTGATATCTTATTTGGTCTTGATTTCCCTAATAACTGATGGTGTTGAGCATCTTTTCATGTGCTTATTGTCCATTCATATTATTCTTTGGAGAAATGTCAATTCGGATCCTTTATGGTGCTCAGTTGCTCAGTCATATCTGACTCTTTGCAGCCCCATGGACTGTAGCCCACCAGCCTCCTCTGTCCATGGAATTTTCCAGACAAGAATAGTGCAATGGGGTGCCATTAACTTTGCCAGGGGATCTTCCCAACCCAGTGATGGAACTGGGTTCTTTGCTCATTTCTAAAGTTTTTTTAATTTAAAGAGTTCTTGTTATATTCTAGATACCAGCTCTATAAGACATGTGATTTGCATGTGTTCCCTCTCTTTCTATGAGCTGTCTTTTCAGTTTCTCAGCGGTATCACTTGCCGCTTAAAAGGTTTTAATTTTGATGTACTCTAATGTATCTTTTTTTCTTTTCTTGCTTATGCTCTTGTCTTTCCTCTAGAACAGCTTTCCCCAACCCAAGGTTATGAAGACTTAGTCCTGTGTTTTCTTCTAAGAGTTTCATAGTTTTAGCTCATACGTGTAGGCCTTTAGTCCACTCTTTGAGTTCATTTTTTTGTGTATAACGAGGAGGTCCAACTTTATTCTTTTGCATTTGGATATCCAGTTCTAGCACCATTTATTGAAAATATTGTTTATTTCCAACCTAAGTGTCCAACAGATGAAGAGAAAATACGATATACAACAATACAGATAGACCTTAAAGCATTATGTTAAAGTCAGAAGCAGAAAGGCAAATATTGTATGGTATCACTTACACTTGGAATCTAAATAAAATGTCATACTCACAAAAACAATAGAAAAGTAGTTGCTAGGAGGTGTTGGGGGGAAGCAAATGTTGGTTAAAGGGTATAAACTTTCAGCTCTAAGATGAATAAGACCTGAGGATCTAATATTAATATATAACCTGGTGACTGTAGTTGATAACACTTTTATATAACGCTAGATATAATTGAAACTTGCTAAGAGAGAACTGAAATGTTCTCATACATGGAAAGGTAAATATGTGAGGTGATGGATGTGGTAATTAACTAGATGGGCGGAATCCCTTCAATGTATATCATAAGGTGCCCTTTAAATATCTTTACAGTTTTGCCAATTTTATCACAATAAAGCTGAAAAAAAGAAAAGAGTATCTTTTTCCTTCAGTGAATTAACTCAACCCACTTGGCAGAAATTAATTAACCATCAATGTTAGGGTTTATTCTTAGGCTCTCAATTCTGTTAAGGTTTTGAAATTGACCCTATGTTGGAGAAATTACTCATCTGGGGTTTGGACACAGAGGGACTGTTGATCAGTGGGCTGGAGGTTGCAGTTTGGGGACTGATGACCAGTCATTCTTAGCGAGTTGACTCATTTCTTTGTGATCATGAGATTAAGTATTTACAGAGGCCTAATTGTAAGTTACACAGGGTTGTAGTAGATGTTGTTGGAGGCATGAGAGATGGTTTTGTTTGTACAAATCACAAACTATAAATACTGTGGCAGTAGAAACTGGAGTCATCCCTATATCACAGTTAAACTGTGCTCCTGAGTCAGGGGGTTGTCTGGACTGACTGAAGTAGGCTGTATGAAGCACTAGCCAGTTCTTCATGTAATATTGTCATTTATTAAGCAATAGCTTAATTGGAAAATAAATTTTGATCGGATTTTCTAAAACAATTATTGTTTTTAAAAATGCCAGTTCCTCTTTTTTCCTTTTCCATGTGTAGTTTGGTGAGGCAGTTAAGAGTGCTGGCTTTAAATCCCACCTGCTTTTAGGGCCTGTCCTCACACTTAATAAGCTATGAACATGGGCAGCTCATTTCCTTGAGCTAAGCTTCTGATTGCGATGGTGGGGATAGGAAGAAAAGTGTCTCACGGGTTGGGAGAAGTTGTCCACGTGTGAGAGAGTCCATCTCCCAGACCACTGGGAAGGGAATGCTGCAGAAATAGGAGCACTTCCCTTTGCTGTTTGTTGTTAGGTGGTTATGAAACATGCCCTCCCACCCCTCACCAAACCCCTCGAGGGAAACTGAAATGCAAGGGGAAATAATTTTTTGGTCACATGTGAGGTTTGGGTGATGGGAATGAGGACACTGAAGATACAAGTTCCTGGAACAGGTTGAGTTGCCGAGAAGAAGAGAACCCTTATATTCCTTGTTCCCCTGCCCCTTGTGCAGTGGGAAGTGAGCTGGCAGCCAGATAAATCTCCCTAAGCATCAACTCCAGGTTGGAGTTGGAGGAAATGAGATGCCAGCTACTTTGCAACAACTAGGTTCAGATCCCAGCCCTTTAAGCCTCTGCATTTTCTTTTTGAGGGTGAGAATAATAATGTTGGTACCTACCATTGTTGTTCTAAGTATTTTACTACATTTTCTGTCCTAAGAAGAGGTGGCAAGAATACACAGAGGAACTGTACAAAAAAGATCTTCACGACCCAGATAATCACGGTGGTGTAATCACTCATCTAGAGCCAGACATCCTGGAATGTGAAGTCAAGTGGGCCTTAAAAAGCATCACTAGGAACAAAGCTAGTGGAGGTGATGGAATTCCAGTGGAGCTATTTCAAATCCTGAAAGATAATGCTGTGAAAGTGCTGCACTCAAGATGCCAGCAAATTTGGAAAATACAGCAGTGGCCACAGGACAGTTTTTATTCCAATCCCAAAGAAAGGCAATGCCAAAGAATGCTCAAACTACCGCACAATT